>CAKAKR010036749.1:0-10438 GCA_916700685.1 Adelosebastes latens
GAAATAACTGCTGCAGCTCCTCCAGACCAACAGAGGTTTCCCGTGTCTTGTGAAGTGACGGGGCTCCGCAGAGAGAAACGTTATCGTCTCCGACCAAAACTCCGGTGTCTCCCCTGTTCCCTCCGGCCGCGGTCGGGAGGCTGAAGCAGGAAAAGCCAACACTAGGATCAGCATTGATTCATGGAGAGACCTTCGTCTTGTCAGCTAACATTACTGCCAAGCAGCTGAAATATAGAGTGATATTGTGCTTTTAGCTGACGTGTGTCTCCTCACTGTTTTGAGCGATGCTCGTTCATGTCTATGTAGAGCGAGCACAAGCGCGAGCAACAGGATGCTGACTTTCGTTGACTTAACGGCCACAGGTATCGCTGTTACCACCAATTTCTGATTCTTACAAACAGTCCCTTTAAAGGTGGGGTATGCAAGATTTGTCAGATGATATTGTGGATGCATACATGTAGGAGGGTAGTTGATTGATGAATCTTAATCCCAGTTGTCAATTACCGGTAAATAAGAAATGCAGGCGGTGGGCAGTGTCCCTGCAGACACACACTCCTAGTGAGTCATATAGTGATGATTAACAGAGATAGTTTGTATGAGTCTATACATTTTGGAGGGAGAATCCTGCATACTATGCCTTTAGAGTGATGTACAGTATATATATATATAAAGTATGTATGTATGTACTGTATAATTCCTTTTGCATTGTTATCTGAACCATGTTGTATTTTCTTTGGCAGAACCACGCATATAAACCAACAAGCCCATGTTCTGTACTGCTGCTCAACCTAATGAAACCCTTTAAAGGAGAGTTTGCATCTGTGTTTTGATAGACACACCTGGGGCGAAGTTCGAAACCAGAAGACAGTTCAAGCTAATAAAGTCCTTTATTCTAGCCCTCAGTAACAGAGTTAAAGAAATGAACGTGCTATTATCGCATTATTATGGATTATTGCATTATTGCGTTAACTTTGGCAGCTCTACTGTTAGCCGTGCAGATAGTTTGGGTTTTATTTGCTCAGGTAGTGCAATATCTGTCTTTGAAATTTCTGCCCCAATACAATGGAGGTGAATTCAATCTAGTTTGTAGTGCTCACATTGCTGGAGAAATTAATACAATTAAAAATATATATATATATTATATTATTATTTTATTTTCAATATTTTATTATCTAATATTTTTTCAGAAACAGGGAACAACTAAAGGTCAGTGAGAAAATATGTTTTTTATTGGTACTGCTTTATTTTATTTGCTAATAACCCCATAATAATTCTTCCAAGAGTACTGACCAGATATGTGCTCTCACTCAAAAAGTAATTTGCTACGCACTAACATGATGCACCTACAACCTTGTGTCAGGTGGAACTGAGTGTCCACTTATTCTCGAAGGCTTCTCCTTGATCTACTGTAACTTGGATTGTACCTTATTTGTGTGTCGCAAAAGTACAATGCTTTGTACAAAAGCATCTGCCAAATGAATGAATAAATAATAAATAAATAAATTATAATATCATCACCCTAATTATAGGCACCTCCTCGTTATATGTTCAAACAAAAGCTCCATTTAATTCCAAGTAAGCATTCACTCAGTATATATTCGTGATTGAAAAAATTGTGTACTGAATTTTATGCCTGCCAGTGGAGAAATTTCACATTTTTGCATGTTGGGCTCACCTGTGCACTGACTAAAAGACTCGGTTACACTAGAAATTGATAAGAAATCATTCAGAATTTAGAGAATCTGCAAAATGTTGTAGTACTGTGCAGATTTGATGAGAAGAAGACTGATACATACCCTTATATGATGAAAGGTACCAGCTCTCGTCAAAAAAGCCAATAAGCACATTTTCCTAAATATTTTTTCTTTAAGATGTACCATATAACTGATGCGTCTGACCTTTGGTTGTGGGTCTCTCCCCTGTCCAATATTTCCTGTCTGTATCTCAATTGTTGCTGTCCAATAAAGAAAACATATCAATAATTATCTTTTAAATGTGTATATACTACCTAAAACAATGTACAGTGAAGACCACTGAAGGACCAATTTCCCACAGATGGAGAATGCACAGATTAAATATACAGTGCACAAGATGGATACATATTACTCAGCAGAAGACTGAGAATAGAAGCAAAGAGATGAAACTCTGAACCTGCAGCCATTTTAGACTGAAAACGCCAACGAGTCTGTGGCCCTGGATGTATGAAGAGACGTCTGTAAATCTGTATTATTATTTTTTTGGGGGTAAATCAACTTCCCAGTTGGGACACTTAAATATCCTTCATTTAAGTCATTGTGTCCTAAAAGTAGTAAAATGAACTAACAGCTGAATCCAGAGTTCTTTTCCTCGACATAATGAACCTCCATCAGACCCACGGGACTGCACCGCCCTGCACGCTCATATGACATATCAGGTTCTGCCAGCTTCCTGCTAGCTGTATGCGGCTGTAATAATGGATATATTGGCTGTAATTCATCACTTTTATCATCTATAATACTATACGTGTAGTATAATGATACTGGTACCGGGGCCTCTCGGGCTCTGGTTAACAGTGGTACTGGTGGATAATATTGTCCCACAATGACACATGTAAATGGAGGATCAACTCACAAAAAAAGTGCTATTAGCACAAGCGACAGCACAGAAAACCAAAAATATATCAGCATTAAATTATACAGAATCTTACGCCCGGGACACACAGGGAACGTCAGGAGCGCATGGTGGCTGCGTGATTCACGTGTCGGGTTTTCACACCAGGTGCGTTTCTGTTGCTGCAGCTGCTGCTGTCAGCCCTTTCTTTCTACATAGAGTTTGCCTTTTAATGGCCATTTCATTTCATTATAAATATCATTTATATTTATTTTAGACAGAGAAAGGTTAAGAAACGTGTGGTAATTAGTAAATAATAGTAATAATCCACAATGAAAACCCCGTACTATATTCATGCATGGAGCTCTCCAAGTCACTGCATGTTCTAGAACACTGTCTGGCACATATTTCAGAATAAAAGCCTTATGTTAACAAATGAAGGAATTCTGTCCACAGAAAAAACGCTTGAGGGCTTTTATTTTGAAATGAAAGCAGGAAGTGTTGATTTAAAAATAAGTCTTTACTTTTTTTCATCTCCGTAACATTTTCTACAGATAGACATTGAAACTGTAGTAATCTTGCTGGTATAATGTTAATATACAGTCAATAGATCACTTTCACTGTCTGTTGTTGCTGTGAAACGCGCGTCTCACGCGGGCAGTGTGGCTGCTCTAACCTTTTAACACGGCCGCCGAAATAAAAAAACATCGCAGCCGCCACGCGCTCCTGATGTTCCTGGTGTGGATCAGGCTTTAGGCCCTGTCTACACGTATACAGATATTTTTAAAAGCAGATATTTGGCATCTCGTCCACATGCAAAGAGAGTTTGAGGTCACAAAAACAGATATTTTTGAAAACGCCTTCTAAGGTGCATATTACTAAAAACTCCAGTGACTTTGTAGCTGTTTGAACATGTAAAACGGAGCGTTTGGGAAACGATGAAGTCCTCATTTAGCGTATGCCTATTATTGCTTTGTGTAATAAGCATGTGCCAGAAACAATAACAAAGATGGCGGACTACCGGCTTTGTTAGCACTGCTCGGCCTAATTACTACTTTACATTTAAAAAATGTTCCAGTCACAGGAGGCCAAAGAAGGGAACACGTTAAACATGTCGCGGCTGAATAGTGACTGAATGTGCTTTTGGGTGACTGAAGGAGAGGTTTGGAGCACTCAGAAGGGCTGTGGACATAAACCTGGAAAATATCTGTATACGTGTAGACGGGGCCTTAGGTCTAACGAAAAGATCACGTCAAGCTGCATTTTGGAAAATTTAGGAAGCGTTTTTGGACCATTTTACTCACTAAAAGTCAGGATATCTTGCCCTCTACTCCTTTAACTTTGACTATTCTTTTAAAAATATTTTTATTGCAAGTCCCCAAACTTTATGGAAGTGCAATACTGAAGTACAATGTATCTTAATTGAAACCACTGAAAACATTGTGCACTTACTGACCCCACTCTATTCGTTGTATATAGACATAATTAAACATGCCACAGTGGGTAATACAACAGGACCATAATACTGAAACCAGTCCCCCTGTTTGATTCTGTCCCTGTGGTCCCTTTTCATTTTTATAGCTATTTTTTTGATTATAATTATAATGTGCCTGCATTCAAGCTGTGGCTTTCAGGCTCCTCAGGGCATTTACCCTGTGAGTAGGTGGTACTGAAACCACAGATACAGGAGACCACCAGTAGATGGCACTGTGTGATACACTTGGAGAATGAACAAATTCCCTGCTGCTGCACCACCACCACTGAGAAAAGTCCTCCAAAACCCCAAACTCTTGTTTTGTCACACAATACATGCAGTGGTTTACAATAGATTTGATTATATCAGATAAGTTTCATTGCATCCTGTCTCTCTTTTTTCAAATCTGCATTTTTTTCTGTAAAACAAAAAGTAAGCAAAGTAATATGCTCCACATGTTACACAACACCAGAGACATGTGGCTCCAAAAGGTCTATTTCTTGGGAAGCGACGGAGAAACAGTGTCATCATGTGCCATTATCCAATGATTCTGAGTGGGTGTAAAATCCCCTGGAGTCAGATAAGTGGCTCCAGACACTGACAGCTATCACGGACATCAAACTCCAAAATAGCTCAATGGAGACAGGAAGAGCTTTAGCTAATACACGCCTCCGTCCATGAACATAATATAAGACATACTGTGGCGATTTTGATGGTACATTTCAGCTGAGATTATGAACTTTACACTCTTTAAAACTCTGGATGTTGTGGAAATTGTGAAGGACAGTCATCGTTTATTTCCCCACAATCAACCACCCACCATCAACCACCACCCCCTGACTGACAACATGTTGCAGTCTATCCGTCCATCACAGTCTCACGGCAGTTCGTGAAATAGTCACAAAATTTAATTTATTTGATTCGTGTACGTAGACGCAAGTTTCCCTTTTTTTTGTGACGCTCAGCACGACTGTCAACAACGTATTTTTCATGCATTTTCCTACAAATGTTCAGCAACACGTGATGCACGAGTCAATTTCCGCCCCAGTTTTTTCAAAATAAAACTTTGTAGTTAGGTTTAGGAGAACATCGACTTGGTTAGGCTGAGGCAACAAAACTTCTTAGTTAGGTTTAGTAATAGATTGACTTGGTTAGGCTTAGGCAACAAAACTACCTAGTTAGTTTTAGGAAAAGATCGTGGTTTGGGTTAAAATAAGTCCGGAAGTGGCTGTAACTTAATTCAGAAGTTACGTGACAAATAAATCAACTTTGACTCGTGGCTTCACGCGGGACACAAACACCGGTCTCCTGGGCGAAAATCCTGTTGTTGTTTTTTTACCCACCCATCCACCTCATCCTCCTCCCCACACGGCGTTCGCTGCTCTTTATACTCTCCAGTTCACAATTACCTGGATTACATACGAACTGATTTTGTGCTATACATCACGAAAAAAATTTTAAATTCATATCTATGTACACAAATCAACACGTTGAATTTCATGAATATTTCACGAACTGCTGTGCGCCTGGGCTGATCTATCCATTCCTGTGACAGCACCGTCTTAACCAGCTTTATTTTCCCATGATCTTCCTGGGGGGCTCCACACACGCACGCACGCACACACACACACACACACACACACACACACACACACACACACACACACACACAATCTTTTCATTTGTCCCTCCTCCATTTCTTCACCTTTCACCATCTATTAATCTATCTATCAGTGCAACACTTCATTTTCTCCTCTATTTCTGTAGCCTTGTCCTCAGCTGGAGGCCGACTTGTGCTCCGACAACAAGGTGAGGTGTGATCATGTTAATTGGTGTCAAATCATAACCTCCCACCGCCTGCTTGCCTGGACATGTCTTCACACACACACACATGCTCACACACACAAAGGAGCATGTTGCTTCAGTCCAACGGTTGTATTTACTGATTCACTGTAGATCAACAGCAGTAACCTTGTACTGTATGACATTTGGTGTATGGTCAATTAAAAAAAAAAAAAAAAGCCTTATTATGAAAGCATTCACTTGAAAGCAAGCATTCACTTTCATTACCCACTTAATCATTTTCAGGGTCGTGGAGTTTATTCCAGCACGCAGTCGTGTCAGAGAGACTCTGGAGAGGTCGCCTCGAGGCTAACGCACATTCACTCACACCTGACCTGAATATGTTTGGACTGTGGGAAGAAAAGACAGACTGTGTGAACTACACACACATTCACACACACACACACACACACACACACACACACACACAAAGTATGTCAATCTTATCAGGAGGAAACACGAGCAACACAAGAGTTTAGGAACTCCTTCAGTGAAACCTTTTTATTTGAGCTTTGAGCTACAATCTGAAATTTTCATCACGTCTATACGACGTTAACGCAAAGTTGATTCAACAAAGTTACAGCTGATGGAAGAGGTGTTGTTGTAGCACCCAAGGGAGTCATTTGTTTTAAGTTGCGTGCCACAACAACAGCAGTTTGCCTGGAGTGAACAGCATAAGAATGACTGGTAATTTGCATGAGCAGTGACAGATAGCTATTGTAGCTAATTGTACAGGGATCTGCGTCCGGGTAGAAGTATAACGTGGCATAAAGTGGAAATGCTCAAGTGAGTGCCTCAAAAGCATAAATCATTTATATTAAATATAATAGCATAATATATCATTGATTGATTATATAAACATCAACAAAATGGTGCCATCAGCATTAAAAACACAATGTCCTAAAGAAAAGCTGATAATAATTTATGTCAAGTTGTCAGCCAAGAAAAATCTGCGTGGTCAGATTTCATTCCAGTCCTGCTGATAGTTCCCATAAAGTTCACACAAAGTTGAAGTTTACACAGTCAACATGAGTCGGTGGAGCAGCTGCAGATAAGAGTCCCCAAAGACAGAAACAGAAACAGAATGGTCAATGTGTGATTGAATGATATTTCCCATTTGGAATGATGCAACATTTCACCTGATATATTTTCGTTTGTGTGTCCTGGTAATTTTACATTAGAAGTAGTAGATTTAACCCCTTAACACTCCGGCCGAGCCGCTATTCTGTCTTCCAGAGGTTACTGTATTGCGGGCTAATAGTGAAAATACTGGCATCACATGAAACTAAAAAACCTGATGAATCCATCGGTACCAACCATGTCATACTAGCTTGTCCTGAAGGAGGCTAAGTATCGCTACAAAGTTAGGCTAAATTTTGGCGAGAAAAACTGGCATGGCCATTTTCAAAGGGGTCCCTTGACCTCTGACCTCCAGATATGTGAATGTAAATGGGTTCTATGGGTACCCACGAGTCTCCCCTTTACAGACATACCCACTTTATGATAATCACATGCAGTTTGGGGCAAAACCATGCAGTTTTTTGAATGCAGTATAAATGTGTTATTTTCGTATTTAATGAGCCCAACTGTAATTAGGTGTGAGGATGTTAGTCCCCATAGGAGACATTTTATTGTAGTGAGACCATTTTTTTTAAATGTAAAAAATGACCTGTGGTGACCTCTAGGATAATCACAGCCTCATGAAACTTTACAGCCACAAACTAGAGA
This sequence comes from Adelosebastes latens, assembly GCA_916700685.1. Lineage (NCBI taxonomy): Eukaryota > Metazoa > Chordata > Actinopteri > Perciformes > Sebastidae > Adelosebastes > Adelosebastes latens. Next base: position 7,634 of record CAKAKR010036749.1, read on the forward strand.
CCTAGAGCATTCAGAGGATGGATGGATCAGACTAGAGACCTAGAGCATTCAGAGGATGGATGGATCAAACTAGAGACCTAGAGCATTCAGAGGATGGATGGATCAAACTAGAGACCTAGAGCATTCAGAGGATGGATGGATCAGACTAGAGACCTTCAGCATTCAGAGGATGGATGGATCAGACTAGAGACCAAGAGCATTCAGAGGATGGATGGATCAGAGTAGAGACCTAGAGCATTCAGAGGATGGATGGATCAGAGTAGAGACCTAGAGCATTCAGAGGATGGATGGATCAAACTAGAGACCTAGAGCATTCAGAAGATGGATGGCTTTCCTAGCTAGATTGACAATAAGGGGGTTTCTGAGCAGTTTATACAACACAAGTGCTCGCCATCCAATCGCCGAAAAATGCAATTCTTGCAGAAATCTCCAAATGTCAAAAGTTTTTGATCCCAAATAATAGCATGGCTTTTTCTCTGGTGTTCCTCGAGGTCTTGGTGTCTTAATGTGGTATTTTGGAGGGATTATTGATCATTTTTTATCAATTCTTGAGTGTTAAAAAATGGTTAAATTTAGCACCAAATCTGTGTAATAAATGGTATAAATCCCAAAATTGCTGCAACAACTTATGAGACATAATACAGCATGGGGAGGGCCTCCACAAAGTTATATCATCATGTTCTACGTTCTTTCACAATTTATTTTGATTGAATCATTGCCGTTATCAGTCGCTATAAGCCCCATAGATGTGGGTTAATAGGGGCCTACTACACCCACTAGTAGGTTTTATCATGGACACCGGAGTTTGCATCCCGTGTGAAACCAACAATGTGTAGATGTCTTTGTCTTCATAGTTATTATAACCCAAAACACAACTCAATTTTTCTTATGCCTAAACCTAAAAAAGTTGCAGTTTTGTTGCCTAAACCTAAAAAAGTTGCAGTTTTGTTGCCTAAACCTAAAGAAGTTGCCGTTTTGTTGCCTGAACCTAAAGAAGTTGTAGTTTTGTTGCCTAAACCTGTTTGTTTGTGTTCAAAAGGTAACGTTTCATTCAGTTTTACAACATGTTAGAACGTGTTGCTTTTAAGTTTCACTTTAACAACGTAGTAAACGTGGCAGGCCCCTAATGACCCACGTCTATGGTGATTATAGCAACTGATAACGCCTATTTAATGGCCAGAGAAAAGCCTCTGCTGCTTGGATTTAGGCCATTCTCTCTTAAGTATGCCTCTTTATGAGTACTATTTAATGGTGGATGTGCCATCTGGTGCTCTGAAGTCTCTAAAACTTCCCATAGTTCCCATCAGGAGCTTGCTCTGTAAAATCACTGATGTACTGTAACAGTATGACAGGAAAAAAAAACTAAGTAACAGTTGTTGTAATGATTGTATCAGAATTATTATTGGTGGCAACAGTAGCATTGTATTTCCTAATTAGAGTCTGTATTGCCTTCTTGTGTCCCAGTGTTGGGGGGGTGACAGAGGTTCCATGTTGTGTTTTTTCACAGCACAAAGCTAATAATGCAGAGCGAGGAAAACAGCTTCAACTGCCAGAACACAGCAGAGAGAAAAAAGAAAAACAACTACTGCCAGTAATGAGGGATATACAGTATTACAGAGGAGAGTGGCTTTGTGGTGTGTGTGTGTGTGTGTGTGTGTGTGTACATCTATATATGTGTGCTCTAATAGTCACCAGAAACAAACACAAACAAACATTCAGATGGATTAAGAGGAAACAAGGACCCATAATTGCAGGAAGGGGGTAAATGGATTCCTCTGGAGAGAGTTAAGTGAATCACATCCAAGTGCCACAGCTCCCCTCCCAACCACATGAACTCTGTCTCTGTCCCTCCCTTTCTTTCTGTCTCCTCTGTGGTTTCTGCTCCTTTCTCTTACTCTCTGGTTCTCAGTCTGGGTGGCTGCTGGTAATTCACTTTCTAGCTTACCATCGGCACCTCTTTTCTCCCTCCTCTCTGTCTATCTTATCTCCACAGCTCTCTCGGTGAGAACACATCCATATCTGTGACATTATTCATGACTGTTTCAGAAGACCGAACAAAATGTGGGACAGCAGTACACAGTGAGAGTGGCAGTGAATGAGAGTTGTCATATCAATGGTAATTAGTGCTGGTAACACAGTAAACAAAGAAAAAAAAAAGTTCCACATCAAGAAGACACTAATTATAATAACATGAAACAGTATGATGTACAGTATCATTATAAATGCAAAACAAAGCCCGCGTAGCTGTCCATCAAAAGTTTTCTTATGAAGCGTTCTCTGTAGGATAGATGCTCTCCGAACTTTGTGACAAAATACGTCTTTTGTAATCTGCTCACGATACCCAGCCCAGTCACACAGCACTTTTCAAAATACCGGTAGTCTCGAAATTGTATGTATTGATTCATGTACATAGAAACAAATTTCAAATTTTTTTCATGATGGTCAGCACAAATCAATTCGTATGTAATCCACGTAATTAGGGATGCACCGATACCGATACCAGTATCGGGTCCGATACTGTGCTCATGTACTCGTACTCACAAAACAGCTCTGATACCACTTTACTTTCACTCCACCTCCCCGACGGTGCGGGCGAGACGGGCCGGTGGTGCGCCTGACCCCGCTGGGCTGGGTTCCCACCTCAGCCGGTGCGCGCCGGCCCTCACTTTCATTGTGCCACAGGGTTTTGCTGGCACTCTCTGACTCACACGTGCGTTAGACTCCTTTGTCCGTGTTTCAAGACGGGTCGGGTGGGTTGCAGACATTGCCGCAGACCCCTGAGACGGCTCACTGCTTCCGGCGCGA
>CAKAKR010036752.1:0-11857 GCA_916700685.1 Adelosebastes latens
GAACCTGGACTCATCACTGAACATGACATTCCCCCACATGTTCAGGTTCCATTGTCTGTGTTGTCGACACCAGCGCCAACGGGCCTGACGGTGAAGGGCAGTCATTGCAGGCTTCCTGGTAGCCTTATGAGAATACACTGTTTACCATTGGCAGAGCATTTTGGCAAATCTTTCTTGGGCGCTACCCACATAATCTGCTGTGCTGCTCATCCCACAAATGCATGATCTTTACAAGTTGGACATCATTGTGAAGGTCAATAAACAGGCTTTCCAACGATGTAAAATACAATGACAATTAGCATTGGAACAACAGAGAAATAATCGACCAAACACAAGTTTCCGAACTTTGTTTTTCCAGTATAGTATTAAATTAGACTTGAAAATATCTGAACCTACCCTTTCAGTGATATAATTTTATCTGGCCAAACTCGGGTGCAGTCGTTACTGTGATGAATCTGGGATGTAATAGTAGCAGATCTCCTATGCAAATAGATTAAAAACAGAACTGCTTTCCGGGTATTTATGGCTACCGGTACGTGAGATGTTTCTGGAAATGCCAATTTTTAATTTTAGCTCTTGCATGTTTCCATAATTATACCCCATTGATGCTTATTTGAGGTTAATGATGCACTGAAAATCTGTCTCGGAGTTATTTTGGTGCTGGCGCTCGCTAATGGTACGATTGTCTACAGAGAAAAATCACTGGACACTACTACAGAGAGAAAGTGGGAGAGAGAAAGAAGAGGGAGAGATTTCCCATTTGGACAAGACAACAAAGTCATACAGAGAAAATAATTCTGGTCAGGCCAGAGAAAAGAGAAAGGGAATCAGTGCCAATGTCTACAGATGGTAATAAATGAGTCAGAGCCATTGATTGAGAGTCCGGTTAGTGCAGTTTTTCTGTTACTGATGCTCAGTACTTTTAGATTATTTTAATTTTTTAACACATTCCTTCTGTTTAAGGTTTTGAATTCAACAAAAGCATCGTGATGTTGCTGACAGGCCTCTGTAGATTACAGGGAGACTTAATCAATGCTTGCTCCAGCAGCTACAGACACAGATTAGTGTCTTTTTTGTGATCCCCAGCTGAAAATGATCTTTACTCTAAGAGATTTTACAGATTATAAGTCACTGCTGTGACAACAATCTTCCAAAGTGAACACAAAGTCAATAAATGCAAAAAAAGTCAGCCAAACAGGATACATACACATTAAATCAGTGATGAGGCAGGCGAGGTGGATTAATCAGTTTTCTTTAAATGATTTTATGTTGATTTTTGGAGAATAATAGCGAGTGTATTTTAAGTGAATTCTACAAAACAATGACTGACTTTATTACTTTCAAAGAGGATTTAAAACACTGTGGATGGATTATGTGTCTGGATTTTAACATCAAATAGAGTGATGGAGTTATTATGTAGACAATCACATTATGGTCAGTGGCTATATCTGTTTATTTGTGCATGTATATAAACACCAGATATTAATATATGCTTCTGGAGGTGAGAGAGGAAACAGTTGGATTTAATGGAAATTAGACAAGTGCTGACTAGTCACTATTTTCTTTAGACCTGGGACAATTGGAATCATCTTGGCATAGAAAAACAGTGGTGGTAATATCTATTCATTCAGGATTGGATATATGTTAGTAATGTTCAGTAAGTAATGTTCGTCTTGGGGTGTCAGTCTCAACACAAAGGACTCAAGGATACTTTTAGTTCCACAATGCTAAAACTTAAGAAGATATACCAGCAACCCCTTAACACTTGGACGGCCCGCCGGCGTTGTCCCTGGCCCAATTGGGAATCCATTGGTACCAACCATGTCATGCTAGCTTGTCAGGAAGAACGCTAAATAAAGCTACACAGTTGGATTCAATTTTGGCGAGGAAAAACTGGCATGGCCATTTTCAAATGGGTTCCTTGACTTCTGACCTCAAGATATGTCAATGAAAATTGGTTCTATGCAGTTGTTTACATGCCTTACAAATGTGTTATTTTTCGCCTAATCTAAAATGGTGTATTTGAATATTTCTGCATACTGGGGTCCCTAAACAGTCTTGAATAACATAAATTGACTGTAAAGCTGAGACTCTCGAGGATCCAATGAGCTCAACTGTATTCATGTGTGATGATGTTAGTCCCCATAGGAGACATTCCATTGCATTGAGACAATTTTTTTAAACTTGACCTCACTGTATGAAATGACCTGTGGTGACCTCTAGGATAATCACAGCCTCATGAAACTTTACAACCACAAACTAGAGACCTAGAGCATTCAGAGGATGGATGGCTTTCCTAGGTAGATTGACAATAAGGGAGTTTTTGAGCAGTTTACACAACAGAAGTGCTCGCCATCCATTTGCCGAAAAATGCAATTCTTGCAGAAATCTGCAAATGTCAAAAGTTTTTGATACCAAATCACAGCATGGCTTTTTCTGTGGTGTTCCTCAAGCTCTTGGTGTCTTAATGTGGTATTTTGGTATTTTTAATTTTTTATCAATTCTCGAGTGGTAAAAAAAAAAAAGGTTAAATTTAGCACTTAATGTGTCACAAATGGTATCAACCCCAAAACTGCTGCAACAACTTATGAGACATAAGTGAGCATGGAAATGGCTATCATATACTTCCATCGTAATGTTGTAAGCCCTTATAATAAAAATGACCAATAAAGGGTCTATTGTGGGTCTCAGAGGTTGAAGGTTACAAAGTCTCACTTTAATTTGCAAAAAACAAACACATTTCCATTCCATTTACATCCATCATCATCCAACAGTGTTAGCAGATAGCTGCACTCAAACTACCATTAGCATACATGTGCCACATTGAATGTAGATTAGCTTAGCAAATGTGAAAGAAACTAACAGTATCAGTAAAAATAAACCAAGAGGCCATAAAAGTCCTTGATGTTAGTTTCTACTTACAGTTTTGTCAGGGACACATGCAACTCACACCACTTGGATGCAGTGAGGTTCCAAACTTTGACGGCATGCCTCTTACGCCAATATTATACATGTAGCCTACATGTACATAGAGTAAATGCCAAATGGAAATGAAAGAAACAGTACTTCAGTAGATGTGGGTAAGCCCTTTTGAGCAGGCTGCTCTGACAGGGATAATTCCAATTGATTAATATGTTTTAGATGAAATCACCCATTGGATCCTCTAATGTTTGAAAAGACTGAACACCAGGTAAAAGGCGATGAGGCAATGTCAGTGTACCATTAATCCCTGCCTTAGATCTGCCATTCTTTTACCATTAAAAGAAGGTTTGACAGAAAGAACATCGGTTTGACGAGCATAATTTCAGTAATTTTTAGCAATGGTGCTCATACATCTTTTCTGTGTCTCTGCATCTCTCTCAGTTTTATATGGACAACCTTTCCATTCAGCAGCTTAGAAACAAACAGATGCCTGCAGTGTTTTCCCCCATATACTGTACTGTACTGCTCATTGTGTGGCAGAAAAAGCCTATGAAAGTGCATTAAGACCGCTAACCTTTGGAACCAATATTAATGGTATTGTTTTGAGTAGGATGGCCCCTGCTTTATATTCAAGAAAATATCCCACTTCAGCGTTTTAAATCACAGATCTTTGACAATGACTAATCTCCTCACTGGAGTGCCCTTTGCGGCTTCTCACAGCCTATGTGGAGTTTAGCAGAGCCATGCGAGCTGAGCTTTAGAGGAAGTGGAAGAGTTATTATTCCCCTTCCGAAAATTGTCAATGAAAATAAGTGTCTCACAAGTGAGACTCCACATTTAAGGCAACAGAGCTCAGACCTCCTACTTTCTCTTATGTTCATCTCTCTACAGTGGAAGTATAAAGGAGCTTTGAATGCAGATGCAGGAGTTTCCCCAAAACCTTTTCTAACAGAAACTTCCATCCATCCAATTTTGAAACCACTTATCTGATTCAAAAGTGCAAGCAGATGGAGCCTATCCCAGCATGCATTGGGTGATGTATTGGGTGGAGCGTGGACGGGTTGCCGGTCTATCACAGGGCTGACAAAGACATAGCATAACGGTAAATATGTCATTGATGGTTTTCACATAACATATAAGATAGTTATATACTAAGGCTACAACTGACTTGAATTGTTTTATGTACACATGTTAAAGGATAACTAAATCATTTTTCAACCCTATTTCATGTGTTTGTGTTTAACTCACTAATAGGGACAACAATTTCTGAAATTAGTCCAGTATTGAGGGACAGCGCTGTAGACAGCAGTCGCTCACAGGCTGCAATTTAATCCTATTGGGGCAAGCTGGCACCATCATTTACGTCCACTAAAAGTGCTTGTTTTTGCCATGACAGGCTCTGATTGTTATTATAAGTGTCTGACATTATGGAAAGAGTCTCACTCAAGGAGAAGTAGGAGTACAGAAAGCATAGCTTAGTGTTATCTAAAAGATTTTCAATGTCACAGATGAATATTTAGATGATTTCGGCAATGTGGATGAGGTCTTTGAATTCAATGGCCGCCCATTTTTATTTGAGCCAGAGTATACGGATATCAATATATTCATATTCGTTAATAACGCATTGACGCAAATTCGTTACGCCACTAATTTCTTTAACCCAATAATGCAATCAACCTTTTGGAGGTTGCAGGCGCAATTTTAAAACTAGAGTGAAGATACCCTAAGGAATCCATTGGTACATGGTTGGTACCAATGGATTCCTTAGGTTTTCTAGTCAACCATGTCATACTAGCTTGTCACGAAGGAGGTTCAGTAACGCTCCAAACTTGCGCTACATTTTAGCACGGGTCTTCTACTGTAAGTAATACACCTACTATGGATAAGTACCTCATACAACCCCACTTCAAAACACCCAAACTATCCCTTTTAATGATATATGGTAACATACAGTATATTCTTTGTCAAGGGGGTTAAAAGTGGGAATGGCACCCCAAAACCAGACTGTTAAAGTCCCATGTTCTACACTTGCAGCTACACTGGCCTACAATGAGGCCATTGTTTAGACAGAAAGGACTCTGGACTCTACGCACAAAAAAAAGACACAGGGTGACTCTGTTAGGTTTAAATTGAGACAAAAAGATATGATGAATGTGCCAGAAGCTACAGATGGAAATCAGTGTCTTTGGTCTGAGCCAGGCTGAAAACCATCCAGCTCCCCTTATACACCTTTACCAGGCTCTATACAGTTAGTGCACTTCAGCCTCCACTTCACATTTTAAAACTTGGCTTGACTTTTTTTTGCTATTTCATACCAGTTTTCTTCAAATTTGGAGCACCTAATTCCTTAAGCCTTACAGCCTTGTCAAGACTAACTCCACTCCTGCTAACCTGGTACTTGGAATGTCTGACCACAAGCTCAGGATTACGGCGGGAAACTGGGAAAACTCATCTGAACAAATGTCATTAAAAATTCCAAAAAAGACCTCATGTAATGGCTTAACTGTACATTCTGTGATCTGGAAGGCAATGAATTCCTGACTTTTCACGTCAGTGCTTCTCCATTCGCATTTTCTGATTGAAAACTATTCTGCCTATTCTCCTTCCTTACATGCACTGTGTCTAAGTTTTCATTATGGCTGCGACGTGTTTTATGGGTAACGATTTGACAGAACCGTCAACAGCAGTTAAAGGCCAACCCCTGTTTGGTAGAGTGGCCGATTCGTCTAAGGTGCTGGCTCCAGTCTCTCAGGAGGCGTGGGTTCAAATCCCTCCGCTGCCAATCAGACATTTGTCTATGACTGAACCTGTTGTTGCTATACTTAAGCTGCCAATCAAGGGTGTTTATTTTTGCTGCAATGATGTACAAGTCATCATTTCCTATGGTAATGCTGCATTATTAGGTCATTTTAAGACTTTTGAAAAGTAAATTGTTAAGATACATAATAACATTTGTAAATGAGATTATTCCGGAGAAGGTGATTAATCTAACACTCGTTTGTCTGTCACATTTTGTAGCTTCAACTAAAATACAACAAGTTCTCACTCCCAGCTGTCAAATACAGCCGCTTGGTCAGTGGCCATATGCAGGGTCTGAAATGAACTTTTTTCACTTCCTGCCACTGTGGCAGGCAAGTATACATTTTTTTGTCTGCCACTCAGAAATATTATCTGCCATTTTTTAAATCTCTGCGCAAAATTAAGAAATAACATTTTAGATCTGATGTCATTCAATGTTCGATATAATTTACACAAAAAAACATTGTATGCATGGTAAATTACAGTGTTGTAATTACACCGTAGCTTCTGGGGGAGCCCAATTTAAATGACGTGATTTTAATTATGGATTGTAAGTTGCTTAGAGGTAGTGTTAGGAAGTTAAACAGGTCATAATTCCCTCTCTATTATCAATTTTATATTGCTGTGAAAACATCTCCTTCAAACAACTGTATTTATCCATGTTTCTCGCCAAACGAGATTCCATTTGAACACATCATGATAAAGTTAGAATTTACCTTTGCCCAATACTCATTTTTACTGAACAGAGATTGAACACACCATAATGTAATGTAATTATCAGGGGAAAATCAAGGGAAACATTATCAGGAAATGTGTCCCTCAGGTTAAGTATTAATAGTGCCACGCCATGGCTCCGGTTCCAAACAAACAGAAACGTGATTAAGCCTGCGTCATTTGCATGTGTAACTGTCGGATAGCATCAATATAGAGAAATCGATATACAAGGAGGCATGACATGCTAAGGAATAGGACAACTAGGAAGTGATTATCTATTCCCACCCCCAGCGTTTTCCTTGCCTGCCAAAGTGCTGGATGGCCTGACAATTTTGCTACTTTCAGACCCTGGCCATATGCTTTGAACTATGATGCACATACCCTTCTGGCGGCTTGCGTCTAGCGTTTTGGAGATGTCAGGAATGGCGAGTCAGTTTCCACATTCATAGTGTCTTTTCAAAATAAACTTACGTGTACAGGAAATGTACCGTTTCCGCTTGTTATATGCATACAGTCTTTTTTCACAATAAACTTCCAACATAGGTTTACTTACTTATTAGGTTTGTTTAGGCTACAAAAGTACTTGATTTAATTTTCAGCAAAAAAAACTGCTTGGTTAGGCTTGGGAAAAGATCGTGGTTGGGATTAAAATAAGTACGTTTGTTACGTAAAATAACTATGCTTGTTACTTAACTGGCGTTAGTATAATACAGAAGTTACATAACAAAACTACGGTAAAACCTCAATGTTGACTTGGTTTCACACGGGACACAAACAGCAGTCTCCTGGGTGAAATGGGTTCAGCCTCAGCGGAGTTTCTCACTCTTCACACCACGTCAGTTGCTCTGACCAACTAATGATGATGTGGATGGCTTTACTGTACATTGAAGTTAGTTGAAAGCCTGGTGTGTCTCACATAGACGCTAAGGGGCACTGACCAAGTGGCAGTGTTTGACGAGTTGGGAGTGATAACGGGTTGAACTTGGAGGTAATAAGATGACACTAATATTTCTATTCTGTATTGGTTTGGTCCTTCAAGGGCATCAGATACGAAATATACCACATTCTCTGGAGATCTTGGTGTTATTGGAGGGCAGAATGAGTTCAGATCAGCTGGTTTATAACATCCGTGACCCCTCTATTGTGCTGTGTATCTCTAATCAGTACATCAGGGAATTTCATTTAAGGGGGTCGTGCTGGGGAAGCAGCACTTGGCCCTGTGGCCAGTTTGAGAACAGCTAACAAAAAAAAGGTCTGATCTAAAGATTGCTCTGGCATTGGAGTGTAATAGTCATATGCTGCCTTTTAACAATGGATGGGACTTTTTTTCCAGTGCAGACATTCTGTTGGAAGCCTCAATGTTTAGTTGCTTGGACTGAATTTACCTATTCGTTTCTTCCCTCTTAGCTGTAGGTTGGCACAGATGGCCTTGTATTTTCTGCTCTGCGAAGACTTGACAGCATAACTTTGTATTTCTCAGTTCATCCACAGAACAGAATGTGGTCAGTAGGAGTGCACAGTCAACAGTTTAGGAGGCCTCTGATTCTAGAAGGATTCTGTGGAGGGGATGATCAGCCAACACGTTTTCGTCCCGACTCGTCACATACTGACGCTTTGTCACGCCCCTTGCCGTCACTTTATTTTCGGCATTTAAACCAATATACTTACCCTTGGTAACAAAACCACTATAGTTAGGTTCAGGAAAGAACTACATGGTTGGGCTTCAAACTACTATGTTTGTACAGTGAAAATGACACAGAAAGTTGTGAATACGAGATAAAAACCGCAGCCTCCTGGATGAAAGCCCTGTGTTTGTTGAACCCACCCACCTCCCCTCCTACCCACCCAGTGTGTGTCTTTTCACTTATAAAACTACGTCAACATACTCCCAGCACACTTTATCAGAGCATTTCCTGTTGCCACAGATGGGTTTACATTATAGTTAATGGAACGCCCGGTCCATTTTATACCGGTGCTAAAGGGTGCCTTGGGCGGCAGTACCGAACGCCGACGGCCGTGACAAAGCCTCGGTATTTAACGCCCTGGGAATGAAAACGGGCTGGATCTACATGTTTTAATGTGTATTATGTCTTTGCTGATACATCACTTACTGCAGTATTTGCACTACAAAACACAAAGCAGTGTTATATCATGCATTTATATTGCAGTAGTAACGCCATTTTTCTGCCATATCTGAAATGGATGGATGATAATGGTTCACATTATTTTGTCTATCTTTGACGTCCAATTGCACTGCCGCTCTTAAGTTTATCAGTTCTTGTAAATGTCACCTTTTTTTATATTTTTGTCATCATTTTTCATAGATTTTTCACATCACCTAAATCATATATCTCCAATCTGCCTGCTTGAGTGAAAGGAACCGAATAACACCACTTCTAGACACATAGAGTACATCTCGTTATTGGTCAAAGTGAGAGCAAATTTGCATAAGTCGATAAATTAAATAATAATAATGCGACTCTGTCTAGTCTTATTTATCTTTGTCGTGCTTTTCATACCTTTATCATCCAATCTAAAGCTCAAAGCTTAATGTGTTTGGCTGATTTACTTAGTGGAACAACATTGTGTGTGTGTGTTAATGGGTTAATGATTTCTTTAGAAAACAAGCTACAGTTAACTTTGTGGAATCACCCTAAAGATTATGTTTATAGTGCTTGGATGGGCAATATTGCATTAGTGTGTGTGTACATGTGTGTGTGTGCTTACCTTCCTTCCAACAGTGGACTTTGGCATCATTACACATTCACCAACAGGAGTCCTTAGCCAACAGGGGACATTTTTAGAAGTCCCCTGCTGGTCATGCTTTAATTCACGCTAATATCATGTCTTAAAACCTGCTGTGATTATTATTTTCTTTTTATTTTAGCCAAGAGGGGACTCACACAAGTGTGTGAGTGTTTAAGCCCATGCTCAGCGCTACTCCTGCTGGCTGGACCAGGGATTTTAACGACTCAGTCACACACAATGTTTTTAACACTCCTCCGTAGTGTGAATGGCTTGCGGCCCTAGGCAGTCAGTCAGACTGTAGAGGGGCTATTAAACAGGCTACTTGGTGAAGAAAACCAGTCTCTTGAAACATGATTTGTTATGTTTTTGCAACAAAATATAAAGGCTCTGATTTAGTGGATGTCTTAAATTTCAACTGACACTGTATTAAAGTAAAGGGGCTACCCAGAAAGCAGCAGCGTAATAAGTATTTTAGAATCTGAAATAAGGGAAGAAAAATAGAAAAACAACCAGGATAAAACAAGAAATAAAAGGATCAGCAGTAAGATCTTTTCTTTTCAGTGATAATTCATCGATTAAAAACAGATTTGACATCAGACTGGAACTTTAAAATGTGTTTGTTGATGCACATTGCAGAAAAAATGGTCCGCACTTGTACTGTATGGAACAACAGGAGTCCACTGTTGGCTAGTACATAATGACACAAGTTCTCTCGGTTGACATTCAAACTCCAAGATGTATGAAAAGAAGAAATAAGCAAAAATAATACTTGTGAAAAAATAATAAACTAAACTAAATAATTAATTCATTATTCTTTTAACATGATTTGTTATTATGTTTTTGTAACAACATACAAAGGCTCGGCTTTAGTGTATGGCTTAACCATTTTCAAGCTTGACACTGTATAGAAATGAAGTGCTACCCAGAAGGCAAGGGGTGTAATACATACTTCTAAATCTAAAAAAAGGAAAATAAATAAACAGCTGTTAAAATTAGGAATTAAATGGTCAGCAGCAAGATCCTTTCTTTTCATTTTTAATTAATCGCTAAAAACTGATTTATTATCAGACATTTACGAGACCTTTAAAATTCCCTTGACCAGATTTTACAAGCTCTGGGTCAATTTTACAATGTGCTTGTGTCCTCAATCTGTATTTACTGTATAGGAATGCGTTTTATTGATATTGATTCACATTACAGAAAAAAGGTCTGATGTGTGCGTGTGTCTGTAATTATATGTATATACAGTATAAATGCGCCCATACACCACTCACTTTACCATGAACACACTGTATTTGTTTGTGTGTGTGCATGTTTGTGTACCATTGTATGATGTCATGGGTCAGCACTTAGCGTGTGATGAATGGTGGCGTTCATGCTAATGTACGTTATTTAACCTGAAACACTATTTGTTCCATGTAATCATCCCTCTACCCTTTAAGCTCGATTTATCCAACCACATGTCAAAAGACTAATGAGAGGAGAAAGATCTGGGAGGACCGACTAACCTGTTTAACCTGAGCCACATGGATGCGTATATTATGGTTGTACAATCTGTGGCGGGGAAACTGTAAAGTAAGCAAATAAACACACTCACAGATGTCTGTGTGTATTAATCAGCGATGAGACGAAGGAAGTTCACTTTTTGTGAAAGCTGAACACTGGTTTGTATTACCCTGTAAACACACTGGAGCCATTACCACTAGTTAAAGGAACAGCGTGCAACATTTCCAGCCCAGTCTGACAGCAGTTCGTGAGACAGTATTTAATGTATTGATTTGTGTACATTGAAACAAATGTCAATTTTTTTGTGATGGTTAGCATGACCGGTGACCAGGACACCGATGTTCATGTCTCGTGTGAAACCACAAATCAGAGTTGATTTATTTGTCACGTAACTTCCTACTTAAGTTACAGCACTTTCAAAGTTATTCTAACCCAAACCACGATCGTTTCCTAAACCTAACTAAGAAGTTTTTGTCACAGAACTTCTGTACTTAAGTTACTCCACATTCAGTGTTATTTTTAACCCAAACCACGATCTTTTTCCAAAACTAAGTAGTTTTGATGCCTAAGCCTAACCAAGTCGATCTTCTCCTAAACCTTACTAAGTAGTTTTTGTCACCTAACTTCTGTACTTAAGTTACGCCACTTTCTGAAACCAAGTCAATCTTTTCCTAAGCCTAAGTAGTTTTGATGGCTGAGCCTAACCAAGTCGATCTTCTCCTAAACCTAACTACGTAGTTATATTTTTAAACACTGGGGTGGAAATTGACACGTGCGTAACGTGTTGCCGGACATTCGTAGAATCACCTGAAACTGAGATTTGTTGGGTTTTCCTGGAGGCCACCGAAGTTCTCCGACACGTTTGTGAAACCGCGGTAAGGTGAGCCGCAGAGTGCTAAACCGTGGTGCCGCCAGCTGACTTCCGTCTGTTGCTCCTAAAGTAGCATTATTACGGTAAGGACGACCTCTGAGCGAGGTGAAGGGCGTTACCACGGTTTTGCACTTGGCGGCTTACGTTACCACAGTCTTGGAAAGGGAGGAGTGAGCGGAGGGGTACCCAGTCTGTTGCAATCTCCAACCACACCACTAGACACTACTAAATCCTACACACTGTACCTTTAACTTAAAATGCTGTAGATTCACCAGATTCACCCAAATGGTATTGTGG
>CAKAKR010036752.1:11877-58113 GCA_916700685.1 Adelosebastes latens
GTAAATTCATGTCTATGTACACGAATAAAATAGATACAATTTTGTGACTATTTCACAAACTGCTGTGAGACTATGTTGATATTTTGGGGGATCTATTAGCTAGCTAGCTAACTATGTTTTCATTAGCGTATAATCACCTGAAACTGAGATTTGTTGGGTTTTCCTGGAGGCCACTGAAGTTCTCCGACACGTTTGTGAAACCGCGGTAAGGTGAGCCGCAGAGTGCTAAACCGTGGTGCCGCCAGCTGACTTCCGTCTGTTGCTCCTAAAGTAGCGTTATTACGGTAAGGACGACCTCTGAGCGAGGTGAAGGGCGTTACCACGGTTTTGCACTTGGCGGCTTACGTTACCACAGTCTTGGAAAGGGAGGAGTGAGCGGAGGGGTACCCAGTCTGTTGCAATCTCCAACCACACCACTAGACACTACTAAATCCTACACACTGTACCTTTAACTTAAAATGCTGTAGATTCACCAGATTCACCCAAATGGTATTGTGGTGTTGTTATGGAGACTAGGAGCCTTCCTCATAAAGAAGGTCAGAACAAGTCAGAATGTAAAAGTAAAATCTCAAAACTCCTGAACCACACTGAGTGAATTCAATGGAGACGTAAAGAAGTTTGTTCTCATTACTTTAGTGATAACCAAATTGATATTGTCCTTTGGTCCTTCATTTTCATTTCATTCATTTTCATGCAGGCATGTGACTGGCTGAGTGACTTGAAATAAGTTACCAGGGATAGTGGAGCCTAGTCACATGTTAGTGGTGGAGCTGTAGAGTCAGAAGCTTCTGTGTGTGGTGCTGTAACTAAATCCTTCTGGCCCAAAAAACATGTGCCTGTCATGTTTGAAGCAGACAGGTGGACTCAAATGCAGAGACAGCAACAGGCAGGAGACGGCAACTAAAGAATGAAATATTTATTTTCCAACTACGAGTAGAAAGTAGAAACATTTGGAAACTATAAGACGGGCAGGAGACGAGGGGCAATGATTCGGCTTCAACTAAATCTTGGAGAGATGACAAACAAACAGACAAGTTTAAATACACAAGGAGCTAATCACAGGACAAGGCACAGTTGGAGTGGGCAGGAACTGGAATAAGGAGGTAAACAGTATGATTGGGTAACACAACAATGAGGACTGGCACCACAAAGCCAGGGCTGCCGAGGCAAGACAATAAATAGGTGTACAAATGAAGACATGCTCGGCAGGGCTACAGGAACATATTAGGAACACACAGAGCAAGCACAGGAAACTCAAAATATATATTAAAAAAAACAAGTACAGCTAGGTCACAGTGACCTTGATCTTTAACCTTTGACTACCAAATTCTAATAAGGTCATCCTTGAGTCCAAGTGGATGTTTGTGCCAGAATTGAAGAAATTCCTCTATAGATATATTCCTCTAAGACCTCTATATATGTGAATGTAAATGGGTTCTATAGGTACCCACGAGTCTCCCCTTTACAGACATGCCCACTTTATGATAATCACATGCAGTTTGGGGCAAGTCATAGTCAAGTCAGCACACTGACACACTGACAGCTGTTGTTGCCTGTTGGGCTGCAGTTTGCCATGTTATGATTTCAGCATATTTTTTATGCTAAATGCAGTACCTGTGAGGGTTTCTGGACAATATCTGTCATTGTTTTGTGTTGTTAATTGATTTCCAATAATAAATGTATACATACATTTGCATAAAGCAGCAAATTTTCCCACTCTCATGTTGACAAGAGTATTAAATACTTGACAAATCTCCCTTTAAGGTACATTTTTAACAGATAAAAAAATGTGCAATTAACTTGCGATTAACTATAGACAATCATGCGATTAATCATGATTAAATATTTGAATCGATTGACAGACCTAGAATAAATATTAAATAATAAATAAAATGAATGACAAATTTAAAAACTACCACTGTATGTCAGAGAAAGATTTAAGTTCAGTTGTTTGAATAATTAGTCAAACTTAATAAGGATACATTTCCAAAGACTAGTCTGACTTCAATTTGACAGTACACCACCTCAGATTAGCTTTCTAGAATAATCGCGCTGGTATGATTATATGCATCAAAGGATTAAATCAAACAGTTTGACCAATTTCACAGTTTTAAACGTAAACATTCTAAATGGGTCCCAGTTTATTTCCTGTTGCAGTGTATGTGAATGACATCAGCTGACAGGAAGTAAACATGGACCCAAACCATTTCCTAGCAACGCAATTCCGTTGAAATGCGTTAAAACGGAGCGTTTCAGTCAGAGCAGGAATACAGGTATATTCAGACGGACAGTATGAGTAAAAATATTGTGTTTTTTGAACATTAAAGCATGTAAACATGTTCTAGTAGAAACCCAAAATTCAAATATGAACATGAAAATGAGCACGATATGTCCCCTTTAAAAGTAAACATATACTCTACATATTAATATACAAAACATGAACAGAGCATAAACCTAATAAAACAGTGTGTGCTGACAGATGTGCAGCAGTGTTTTCAATAATAATGTGGCTGTGTTAGCACATGTTTGCATATTTGGAGGATTTCTGGGAATTGTAGTTCAATTTCAAACAGTTACCAGCTGCTGCCATGTGGAGCCGCTAATGTGCTTAGATGCCAAGTGTAGTTTTGAATTTGAATTATATTCAGAAAAACCTATCAGCAGGAATGTAGACTCTACATTATCTGTTGCTTCTTTTCTGTGAAGGGTGTTTGTGTGTGTGTGTGTGTGTGTGTGTGTGTGTGTGTGTGTGCCTGGGGCCTCTGCAATCGGCATTCCAGCCCACATGTAGTCATTCTGTCTCGCTGATTGAGCCTGTTGTCTAAATGAGGAGCGGTTAATTACCTCCTCACAGCAGCTCTGTTCACCATGCAGCCTACCCACCAAGACCACAGAACAGAACACAACACGACACCTCTGCTTAACAAATTAAACAGAGAGGCAAAGAGAGAGAGAAAGGCGAAAGGGAGACGGAGACGCCGAAGCAACCGGAACAGTGTTGGGGAACAAATGAGAGAGGGAAAAGATGGGGGAAAAGGAGAGATGAGATTAAAGAACTGGATGCTGCGAGGCGGCAAATGAAGGCGAGAGGGAGAAGAGGCGGGGGTGAGAAAGAAGAAGGAGGAGGATAAGAATAATGGGGAAGATGTTAAAAGAAGAAGAAAGACAACAGCAGGAAGAATAAATGAGAGGCCAAAACGACGAGAAGTTAAAACGGATGACAAACAGAGGTTAAATCAAATGAGATGGAGACGCTCACGCAAATGGGAGATGGGAGGAAGAGAGAGGCGGAGAGGAAACTAAACTGACACGGAAACCGCAGGAAGCTGCTTTAACAAATGGGGCCGTGCCGCAGCCTACCAGCGCTGTGCTGTGATACGGCCCCATTTTTCATTAACAGTGTGATTTATCAACACAGTTCTGAGAGGATCGTAGCGGGGGCTTTTGATTAAGGCCATTAGATATCAGACATTAGCCGTGAGATTACTCACGCTGCTGGTGGGTGCGTTTGATTCTTTATGGCAGGGCTTGCCCATGGGCAGCCTCTGTGCCCTGCTGACTGCTCTCTTTTGAAGCAGCTCTTGACAATGATGGGGTCTCCCCGGTGGCTCAGCGGGTGAAAGAGCCTGCCATAGGTTAAATACACTGTGCTGAGTTTGACCTTTTTTTCAATGCCTTCCATACTTTTTCTCCTTCTGCTTTTTTTTTTCCTATCGTGTCTATCACTCGCTGTCTACTTTCTTCTGCTTTTAAGAATATTTTTGTTGGGGCTTTGTGCCTTTATTTGATAGAGATAGTGATAGTGTTTGAAAGGGGGAGAGAGAGAGATAGGGGATGACATGCAGCAAAGGGCCACGGGTCGGATTAGAATCCCGGGACGCTGCAGCGAGGACTCAGCCTTTGGTATATGGGGTGCCCGCTTCACCAGCTGGGCTACCGGGGCACCCCTTTCTTCTGCTTTTAAATCTTACACACATTTCTTTGAATTGATTAATACATGTATTATTATTCATTCTTATTAATGAATAGAACAACTTGACACACAGCTGGATCTCAAAGTAATCTTCAGGTTCCCAGCTTTCATATGATGTACACCACTTCTATGTGACATCTACTGTTGACTATATATCTACCCCTGAACATCCCCCGTCCCCCACCTCTAAAAGAAGAGGGTGGAATGGTATGCTTTAAATGTATGAAGACAAATGGATTATGTTTGTCTATATTTTATTGTGTTTATTAATAAGTAAATGTAAAAGTTAAAGCTGCACTAATCAATATTTTAAGATAAACAGTGGCTCAAATGACTAATTTTATTGTGAAAGGGGTCGCTCTTACTGACGAACCTTCAGAGAATTATCACCTGGCTCTGCAGCTCCCATCAGCTCAAAGGAGCATTTTAGCATCTTTTAGCTAATTGGTTTTCTGGCCCCACAACTTTGCTCTCATCAACCTTGTTTCCAGCAGTAGCTTTTTATTTCAGTAACAAACTTCTGATAAACCCACTGTGCACTGCCTGATCAACACTAAATGGCAGAAAATTGAGTGGAAGTTGTTAGAAATGCTTCATTTCTGCATTAAATTGTTTTCTACTGCAATTAACACACCTCATAGAGGTTTAGCAAAAGTATACTATATTTTAGCATGTACCTGAAATAATCAAATAGTAAAACATTTTTATTTATTAAACCCCACTTTTAAAAACAATTCTAAATCAAAGCTGTGTAACTGTTAAATGTCCGGTTTTCTTAAGCCTAATTTATTAGTTTGTTGCCTAAGCCTAACCTAGTCGATATAATCTTCAGCCTAACTAAGTAGTTTGTTGCCTGAGCCTAACCAAGTCGATCTTATCTTAAGCCTAACTAAGTAGTTTGTTGCCTAAGCCTAACCAAATCGATCTTATCTTAAGCCTAACTAAGTAGTTTGTTGCCTAAGCCTAACCAAGTTGATCTTATCTTAAGCCTAACTGATATGTTTGTTGCCTAAGCCTAACCAAGTCGATATTTTCCTAAATCTAACTAAGTAGTTTTGTTGCCTAAGCCTAACCAAGTTGATCTTATCTTAAGCCTAACTAAGTAGTTTGTTGCCTAAGCCTAACCAAGTCGATCTTATCTTAAGCCTAACTAAGTAGTTTGTTGCCTAAGCCTAACCAAATCGATCTTATCTTAAGCCTAACTAAGTAGTTTGTTGCCTAAGCCTAACCAAGTTGATCTTATCTTAAGCCTAACTGATATGTTTGTTGCCTAAGCCTAACCAAGTCGATATTTTCCTAAATCTAACTAAGTAGTTTTGTTGCCTAAGCCTAACCAAGTTGATCTTATCTTAAGCCTAACTAAGTAGTTTGTTGCCTAAGCCTAACCAAGTCGATCTTATCTTAAGCCTAACTAAGTAATTTGTTGCCTAAGCCTAACCAAGTCGATCTTATCTTAAGCCTAACTAAGTAGTTTGTTGCCTAAGCCTAACCAAGTCAATCTTATCTTAAGCCTAACTAAGTAGTTTGTTGCCTAAGCCTAACCAAGTCGATCTTTTCCTAAACCTAACTAAGTAGTTTTGTTCCCTAAGCCTAATTAAGTCAATCTTTTCC
Organism: Adelosebastes latens; assembly: GCA_916700685.1. NCBI lineage: Eukaryota > Metazoa > Chordata > Actinopteri > Perciformes > Sebastidae > Adelosebastes > Adelosebastes latens. Next base: position 17,462 of record CAKAKR010036752.1, read on the forward strand.
TAAACCTAAGTTGTTTTATTTTGAAAAGGCTGGGGCAGAAATTCACACGTGTCACGTGTTGCTGGACATTTGTAGGAAAACGCACGAAAAATACATCGTTCAAAGATGCTAAGTATCACGAAAAAAAGGGAAATTCGTGTCTATGTACACAAATCAAATATATTAAATTTTGTAAACTATTTCACAAACTGCCGTGAGACTGTGTTGAATGTACCCGACGTGAATACTACACATGCTCTGATCCTTGTGTATAGCAGGCCTCCACAGAGCACCTTCTCTGTCTGAGCCTGTATACTCATCCTGCATCCATACAGATAAAACAGAGCCACTTTTATTTGGCTTGCTGATCAAACCATAACAGACATCTCCATTCTTCTGTCAGCATGATGAGTGGCTCTGATAACCACTATCTTCTTAAGAGGGGAACAGAGCCGTTGCCATAACGATAACCCTATAATAAACAGAATAATGATGCCCAAACTGCAGCCAACGCCGTCACGCAAACCTGGCACGACTACGAGTTGGCCGATACACCGTGGTTATCAGAGGAGAGACTATTAGTGAACATCTCTCACCCACTTGACTTTTTTTTCTGTCTCTGAACCTCCGATACTCTTGATTTCTCGCTCACCACCGGTAATATTGTTTCTCTCTCTCTCTCACACCAACAGCCTCTTCTGCCTCTGCTCCCTCTTGCCTTGCTTCTAATTCAATTACTGCTTTTGTCTTATCTGGCTCTTCACTGCTCTCTCCAGCTAATCTGATTATGAAGGAGAGGCAGCAATTAAAACAGAGATATGAGAGAGATCTATCCTTCATGCTCGCCGCCTTAATGAAATTCAGCTTCATGCCTCTCATGCAGCTAAAGTTCAATTAGGTGACACACACTCCAGTGAGGAGGATGGATCTCCGTGTGGAGTGTACAGCGTGTCAGCCTCTCCAGGATTTCCCTGTCTGTTTGGATTGTGCACATCTGCAGCTGGTTTACAACAACACAGTCTCACGGCAGTTCGTGGAATAGTCACGAAATTTAATCTGTTTGATACGTGTACATAGACACAAATTTCCCTATTTTTCATGACGCTCAGGACGACTTTCAACGATGTACCTTTCGCGCATCTTCCTACAAATGTCCAGCAACACGTGACGCCTGAGTCAATTTCTACTCCAGTCTTTTCAAAATAAAACTACTCAGTTAGGTTTACGACAAAATCGACTTGGTTAGGCTTAGACAAGAAACTACTTAGTTAGGCTTAGGAAAAGATCGACTTGGTTAGGCTTCAAGGCAACAAACTACTTAGTTAGGTTTAGGAATAAATCGACTTGGTTAGGTTTACGAAATGATCAACTTGGTTAGGCTTAGGCAAAAAAAGTACTTAGTTAGACTTAGGAAATGATCGACTTGGTTAGGCTTAAGTAACAAACTACTTAGTTAGGCTTAGGAAAAGATTGACTTGGTTAGGCTTAGGCAACAAACTACTTAGTTAGGCTTAGGAAATGATCGACTTAGTTAGGTTTAGGCAACAAACTACTTAGTTAGCTTTAGGAAAATATCGACTTGGTTAGGCTTAGGCAACAAACTACTTAGTTAGGCTTTGGAATATATTAACTTGGTTAGGCTTAAGTAACAAAACTACTTAGTTAGGCTTAGGAAATTATTGACTTGGTTAGGCTTAGGCAAAAAACTGCTTAGTTAGGTTTAAGAAAAGATCGGGGTTTGGGTTTAAAGAACACCGGAAGTGTTGTTACTGAAGTACGGAAGTTACGTGACAAATAAATCAATGTTGACTCTGACTACTTTCACACAAGACATGAACACTGGTCTCCTGGCCGAAAGTCCTGTGTTTGTTGACCCACCCTTCCACCCAGACCTCCTCCCTACGTGCTGCTCTTTATACTTCCTAGTTCACAATTATGTGGATTAAATACTGACAAAAAAATCATTTTTTTTGTTGTAGTACAAGAACACTGGCATCAAACAAGATTCTTAAATTGCTTGTTTTTAGTGCTAAAAGTTAAAAAGAAAATGAGGATGCTTTTCTTTATTACATGGCCTTCTGCATTAATGTAGTCGTACAATACTGATTTGCAACTTCAGCATCATGTTTCTTTGCATACTGACAACACCACCAACTAGCACCATATTGTTGGACCTCTGCCTCTGTGTGCCTCATCTGTTTCTGCCTGTGTTTCACTCCGACTGACTGCAGCTCTCTGACACAGCCAACTAATTTAATTTAGTAATAATAAGTAATTTGAAAACAGATGACTTTGTCCGACGGTAATATTCTTTACCCTGACATCTTGGTTATTAATTTAGAGCAATAAAACTGAGCCATGCTGCCTACTGCTCTGTTGAATTAGCCACTGGGCTAACAGTGGATTGTCTAAAGCATGACGACACTCATTTACCGCGTTTAAAGGTGCCGTGTGTAGGATTTGGCGGCATCTAATTGCGAGGTTGCAGATTGCAACCAACAGAAGCCTCTCCCGTGTGCCAAGTGGGTAGGAGAATATGGTGAGCTGATGCGAAAACGAGTCAATGTTTGGTTGGTCCGTTCTGGGCTACTGTAGAAACATGTTGGCCGGCTCCGTATGTAGATATAAACACCTCATTTTAAGGTCATGAAAACACAACAATTGTAATTCTTATTTCAGGTGGTTATACACTACATTACTTATTTTCTGCAATAATCCAAAACCCAATGGAAAAATCAGGGCGATGCTAGCTTCCTGCACGGTCTACAAAAATACGTCATCCCTGCCAGCCAGTTCGCAGGAAAAGGCGTATAAATGTCACGATAATGCGCAATGCGTTTGGCGTACAATAAATGCGCCTTTTTTTATTTCTGTGTGTCATTTGTACGCCATGTATCCTGTACTGACTGCAATGTGAACGCATCCGTGTATTAATGCTGAAGTAAGAGCTAGTTACGTGGTATAAAAAGCGACTTTCAACCAGAAAACACATGTTCGAGGCCATTGTTGACTGGTGTTTTGTTTTATAAGTAACGTTAGTGATGTGATTTTTGTTGATGTTTGTGACGTATTTTCCGTAGTTGTGTCACATTGTTTCCGTACGTGTTTTACTTTGTTTATATACTTATTTTAAGCCATACCATTACGTTTTCCCTCACCCTAACTAAGTGCTCTTTAAAGCTGAAGTAGGTGAGATTGGAGCAAATATGATTAAAAAAAGTTATTTTTATAAAACGGTCACTATATCGTGACAATAGTACATGAAACAGGTAACCTGAAAAAAATCATGTGCCTCTGTGTCCTCCGGTGCTCCTAACGGCATCTGCAAGATTTCACAGACCGGAGGAAAACAAGCAGTAAGAGCTGATCTGAAGTCCGCTGTCCAGCTGCCGTCTGTGAGAGCCGGCTGTCAATCACTCGGAACTCCGACCAAACAGTCAAACTAGGCAGCGCTGATCAAATATGAATCAATATTATGTTACTGTAATGCCTATTTCTCTCCTCAGATGTTTTCAGAATCATCTTGTAGTGCACGGTTTAGCTGTAAAATTAGAAAATTTGTGACGCCGCCGCCATTGTGAAATCTGTTGAAGGAACGCCAAGGTCCGGTCACATGACCGAAGCACAGCCAATAGGAACGCTCTCTCTCAATGAAATGACCTGTGATTGGTCAAAGTCTCCCGTCACAGGCTAGATTTTCTAAAGCCTAAAAACAGAGCCATGAGGAGGAGCAGAAGTCTAATTATCTCTCAGAACACTTGAATTACAATATTCTGATAGGTTATTTGGGATTTTTTGCCCAATAATGCCAAAAGTATACTGCCTACTGACACTTTAATACTAAGTTAGTCTGTGGACATTTGCTAAAATGCGTACTCATGACAAGCGGAATGTCCGTGTAATGTCGTGGGATTTATACGTCTTCCCGTGAGACCAGATTGTCCCTGTAGCACTGTGTAGTCAAGACATTTTTGGGGCCAAAACAAAAGAAAAAACACATTTTTGCATGGAGGGGATCTTTTATGTAACACATTTTGATTTTGTAGAAACACTGTCAACACCTGTGCTTTTCCATGTATTTGCTGTGAAAGGCCCATCATGGTTGCTGTGTCTAAAGCATTAAGAGGTCTGATATGTTCATGCTCATGCCTTGATTTATTCCCACAAATGCATTTCCGTAGCACCTCGGTGAGTGCTTGAGGCCTATTTGCTCCCTCTGGTCTTCCTGTCGGCTGTTTGCGGCCTCCTGCCCGTCGGAAAAATTTTGTTCCCAGCTGATATTTACTCATTTGGCGTGGCTGGCTCTGTGTGAGTGAATGCAGAGGTGTGTATTGTTGTGATGTTTACTCATTTGGCTGACTGCGTCCCTCCATATTTATGCGTGAGTGGCGTTGCGCTTCATGTGCGCACTCGTGTGTGCTATTTGCTCAACTGCTCATGCAGGTCCTGTGTGAAGTTGAAGTTTGCTGTGTTGCTGGTTGCCTCTTCCCAAAGGCTCTATAATCCCAACACATGCATGTAATATTCTACTCTCTCACACACGCACACGCACAATTGCCTCACTCCTAGGTGTCATTTTGACCAACGGCGGCCACAAATTCATAACACAGAGTCAGGAGACTTATTTAAAATGCAAAGCACCAGCTGTGACATTTATTGACTTGCGTACATGCCAACAACAGAGATGCACCGACACCCACGCCCCCCTGAAAGCAACTAGCTCTTTTATAGATGCTGAACATACCAACTGGGTGCAACCAAGACCATATGCAATAATACATGTTTACATAAATCTACACCAAAGATAATCAGAATGCAAAGAAAGTACATTTCAGTACATATTCCTATTTAAATAATACAATAACACACTGATATCACTATAATTACAAAAATCAGTGTTACTTCTGCCTCCACTACCGCCTCGCCTCAGTACAATACTCTGCTGCCAGAGCTCTTAAGCAGGTGTTTGGGCCTTTCAGACTCTTTTCATCGCCGCCACATTTTTACGTCTTTGGAACTAGAAATCCAGAAGACGAAGAAGGCCGTAACATCCTGCTGAGAAGACAACAAGGACGAGGTGACTACTACATCAGTTTATTAGCTTAGCACACGTCTGTGCAGAAAGAAAAAGCTTGAACTGAACTGAACTGTGTACACAACTCACCGGGTTTTCTTTTCAGTCCGATAGGGTTGGATCGCCCAGCCCGTTCGCACGAAAAGGCATATAGATACCACGATAATACGCAAGGCATTTTGCGTGTAATAAGTGCGCCTTTCTTGATTTCCGCGTGTCATTTGTACGGCATGTATCCTGTACTGACTGCAATGTAAGAGCATCTGTGTATAAATGCTACGATAAGAGTTAGTGACGGAGTATAAAAAGCGAGAAAGACCACTTCTGGTGGGGAGGTGGGTGGGTCCAACAAACACAGGACTTTTAACCAGGAGACCCATACTCAAGATCGTTGTTGACTGGTGCTTTGTTTTGTAAGTTACACTCATGACGTTGGTCGCTGACGATGGTTCCCTTTTTTATTGACGTTTGTGCTGTGTTTTCCGTAGGTGTTTCCGTACGTGTTTTACTTAGTTTACTTACTTATTTTAAGCCCAACCATGACTTCCTTACCTTAACTGGTGTTTTCTTTTTGCCTGAACCTTACTGCGGATGATTGTGTCCCTTACAAAAAAGAACTATACTTCAAGTTTATTTTATGATGTATAGTTCAAGAATAATCCCAAGTATACAGTACTTAATGTAATAAATATATATCAATGTACTCGTAGTATACTTGTAAGTGTACTACTTCAATACTTCTTGGGACTAAATTTGCCCAGTATTTTTAGTTTATAAAAGTATACTTTTATTTATAGAGTGGTAAACTTTGAGTACACAACTAGTTGACATCCAAATTGAATTTTGTACTGCAACTAGAATATAAACTATACTACAAGTGAACTTATAGGTATACTGTTTACTAGTTACATACTTGTAGTCCACTTTTTAGTTTATGAACGTATACTTTGAATAAGTCAAAGTCTCAAACACCAGTTTATTTGGTTTTTACTGCAAGTATACTTGTACATTTTCTTTAAGTTAACTTATAGTACTTAGCCGAAATTGCTTACACTTTTCTGTAAACTTCTTAGTATAGACCAAGTATACTTGGACTTTTCTGTATACTTGGCAAGTACACTTAGACTTTTCTGTATACTTTTTGGTATAAACCAAGTATACTTAAGTATAATTTTGTAAAGCTCATCTCTGATAAGTACATAAAAAGTAATCTGAAAGCATCTCTCTTATTATAAGTTTTAAAAGAAGTATACTAAAAGCATACTTGAATAAACTTCGTTTTTTCAGTGGGTGGCGTACAAATGCATACTCATGACACGCGGAATGTCTGTGCAGTGTCGTGGTATTAATATGCCTTCTTGTGAGCCCGGGTTGGATGGCCAGTCCTCCTCTGCTTCCTCAGTCACCATCTGCACATCTCCAAACAGTAAATCATGAACGTATGAAATGCTAAATTAATTCAATAAAGAACTGAAATTCATCATGAGTGCAATTATTCATTGATGCGACATGTAATCTATGGCCTTAGGAGGTTGCTCCTTCGCAACAGCTAAGCATCCACTCCACACTGCTGATCTACAGGTGGTGGTAGCATGCCAAAGACATGCAGCAACGCATCAATAAAGGCTGGGAAGACTGCAAGCTAGTAAACAATGTTGGATTTAATATACCTAAAGGGCCTGCATGTAGGTTTTACACATATGAACATGCGTTAAAGGTACTGTTTGTAACTTCTTACTCTTACGCTCTTGTAAATCATTGCGGGTCGGTGTCTCATGGGTGCTCGCGTGTGGCTACGCTGTTCCAACACAAACTACACGGAAGCACCAAAACCGCGAAGTTCTATCTAGTGAAGCCCCCCGACCGCGGCCAGAAGACACAGGGGAGACCGTATCTTTGGTCTCCAGGGCCGGAGTCTCTGCTGTACTCTGCTCCTCTGCCTGCCTGCCTTCACTCACACACCGCGCTCGTTCTTACTCGCTCTCTCGCTCCACTCTCACGTTCATGCGCGCACACTACACACTGCAGAAGAGTTAGTATAGCTCTGAGAATACCTAGTGAATGTACAGAAATAAATGCTGCAGCTCCTCCAAACCAACAGAGGTTTCCCGTGTGGTTTCCTGCTGCTGAGTGAATAGATGGGGCTCTGGAGTGAGTAACGTTATCGTCTCCGACCAAAACTCTGGTGTCCCCCCTGTTCCTTCTTCGGGAGGCTGAAGCAGGAAAACACAGTATCAGCATTGATTCATGAAGAGACCTTCGTCTGGTCAGCTAACATTACTGCCAAGCAGCTGAAATATAGAGTGATATTGTGGTTTAGCTGACGTGTGTCGCCTCACTGTTTTGAGCGATGCTCGTTCATGTCTATGTAGAGCGAGCACAAGCGCGAGCAACAGGACGCTGACTTTCGTTGACATAATGGCCACAGGTGTCGCTGTTAACAAGCAATTTCAGATTCTTACATAGAGTCCCTTTAATTGTTTTTGTTTTATTGCCAATGTGTGAACAGGTTATAAATTAACCTAAAAAATGAGACCTTCCTCGACTTTATGGTTTTCCTATATCAGCCTGTAGACTGCTTTTAATGTGAAGAATGTGGGACGTTTGTTTTTCCGGGAAAATCCAACAGATGTGATGTGATGTGCGCTCGCGGGTGCCTTTATTTTCAGCTCCGCTTACAGGGCTAACAGTGTGCAACCATAGCTAACGTTCGGTTCGAAATGGAGTCCCCTAACGCCAACAAACGACCAGCCCCCACCACAACTCAGACCCCAACACAGACTCCACGGAAGCACAAATAAAAAACAAAGTTGTATCAAGTGAAGCCCGTCTTGCAAAACAGGAATGGTTTAGACAAAATATGCAATTCTTCCACATGTAACATGACACGAATATGGTATAAAACAACCTTTCTACTGAACCCGAATGTGTGTTTTGGAAGATTAGACACACCGAACATCTTCTCACACAACCACAAAGTGGTCAAATAAGAGTGTAAACACCTCAGTGTTGTGCAATATGTCGACACCCACCGACACAAATGGAAGGACCGGTGTGCAGCTTTGTTCAGAACACGGTTGCCAATAATGGATTTTACACGATACCCCTGACTGGGGAACAAACAAGGCGAGGGGTTTACTTTCCAATTTTAAGAGATACAGCTATCACAAGATGAAGTAACATCAGGAATCAAAATGAACAGCATCCCAGAATCCCAGAGCTGATAAAAAATTGATTTGGAGCACACTGAATAACATTTGGGACCCGTTCTGGATGATTAGACTGAGGAGTACACCAATGATACAAAGACATCCAAACCTTCAGGCGTAGATATTTGGTGAGGGTTAATTTTATGACACCTTGTTTTTTCTGCCAATCACACGGAGACGGAGAGAGGAACTTTAAACAGCTCTAGCTTGATTAGAACTTTGACGTAAACTTAACAGAAGGGCGTGTTATTGCCGAGATGTGAGAAACATTTGTGCGGAAAAAAAAGAAGTTTTGGCCCAGTGAAAAAAAATCTTCTGCAAGGAACATGTGCGAAACATTTTAGTGCTGTAAAGGATGTAGCCTGGGTGAGGCAGGCAGAGAGGAGGGAGAGGAAGGAGAGGAGGGGGAAGGAGCAACAGGCGATAAAGAGACTCAGAGTTAGAGATCATCGCCCCTTAAGTGTATTCCACACACAAGTGTGTCACACACAAGTATCAAGCCATCTGCTATGCTAATGCCACCGTCTCATTTACAAGAATAAGTGGTAGACACACGCAGATGTTTAATTCATGCTAAACTAATGACTGCAAATGAGGCTAAACTCCAAAAGAAAACATGAACCTGTTTAGAGCGTCACAGTAACGACGAAGCAGATGCTGAGGACCAGTGATGACTTCTTTGCCGTGTCGCCATGTGGGACTCTGTTCATTGGTCGCTCTCTTTTCTTTCCACGGCTATAATCAATATTTTAATAATAGCACATATAAAATGAGAATGTGATAACAATGTGAAAGGGGGTCCCTCGTGGTGACGAACCTACGGATAATTATCAGCTGAATGTGCAGCTCCCCTCTGCTTTACAGAGCTTTATAGACGAATCCGGAAGTAAACGAGTCGTCGTTACTGCGTTGGCATGACAACTATACCAAAACACGCACACGTTTGAATGCAAACTGTGATAAGAAGCGTCAAATTTCTACTTTTACCTTTACTTTCTTTTAGGGCTGTCAAAGTTAACAAACACGTTAACGCAAATTCATTTTCATTTTTCTTTTTTGAAATTAATGCAACTTGCTTGATTCTTAGGTTGTAGCAGGCTCAGGTTTTAAAGCTAGAGTGAAGATACTGGCATCACATGAAACTACAAAACCTAAGGAATCCATTGGTACCAACCATGTCATACTAGCTTGTCATGAAGGACGTTAAATAACGCTCCAAACTTACGCAAAATTTTGGCGAGGAAAAACTGGCATGGGCATTTTAAAGGGGCCCCTTGACCTCTGACCTCAAGATATGGGTTCTGTGGGTACATTTAAAGCATAAAGCAGCATATTTGTCCACTCCCATGTTGATAAGAATATTACATACTTGACATGTAGGGCTTTAAGGTACATTTTGAACAGATAAGAAATATGTGATTAATTTGTGATTGACTATGGACATCATACGTGTAATCACGATTAAATATTTTAATCAATTGACAGCCATAATTGTAATGTTATTATGTTGTTAATAAAGTTTGGAGAAAACAATGTGCAAACTCTACCGGCCAATAGAAAAAGCAACATGGCAAAGATGGAGAGTGATAAAAACTGACTGGAGTCTCCTTTTTTTCTACTTCCTCGTGTGGTCTTCCTGGGTATGAAAATCATGCGTTAAATGCTGCCATCTTTTTAAACTTCATAGTCAGATTTTCCTTATCTCCACAGTTCTTCAGATGCAGCTGAAACACAAACATGAATACCACAGAATGGACTTATTCCTGGTTAATACAATAATATGATCCAGACTGAATTAACTGTACCTTATACAATAACATCAGAATGACGTAGAGATGATGAGCTTCTCTTTCCAAAAAATAGATATGACATTGATAAGAAAGACTGGAGCCCTTTTTTTGTTTGCCATAATTCAAGTAGCACTCTTAAGATTCAAGGTTATGTACTTGACATGTTTGTTGGGCTCCAAAATGTTTCTTTTAAAAATATAAGAAAAAAAACGTTGGCTGTGTTACAATAACTTTTACTTTTCTAGAAAAAAACACAGGCCAACACTGTAAAAAAAAACTAACATGAAAGGAGGAAGGCTTTTTAATGGTGTTTTTCCACTACAGCATTTCTGGGTCCGACCTTTTAAAAAAGCCATGATGAGGTCATGAAAGGTCACTTGGACCTGGATGGTTGTATAGAAGAATGGTTTGACTTAAGTTCAGTAACAGAACAAAACAACATTTTACAGTTTGTGTTCAGATTTTGATCTGTTGATGATGTTAAAGGAGTTTATTTTGTACAAACTATATAGTGCAGGTACAGTGGAAACAGCTTATAGTGATGACACCTGTCCGGGTCAAATTGGTCACTATAAATGGATGATTATTATAACCAAATTTTTTGTTGTTGTTCTGTCCATCTTACTGACATGTATATTTATTACATGAATACAATGTAATGAAACGGACTGCTTTGCTATTTACTTGCTTGCTGTCAATTATTCGGCCTTTGAGACATTGGCGTTTTATTCGCCGGCTCTGCAGCGTGAGTGGTGCATGCAAAACGGCACCACTTTGCTGAGGCTCCTCACTCCCTCATCCGGTAGCGGCGTGGAGGGAGGCTGGTGCCGTTCGTCTGCCGCCGTAGAACCGGCAGAGTTTCACTTTGGGGGGCATTATCAATCCAATTGATGAGGATGGCTTCAACCACAGGTGCTTTCCTCATGCGCATTCATTTTTTATGCAGAGAAAATAGCTTTCTTTTTCCTGTCATGATTGCAGAGTGCACTCAGCTTCAGCCTCAGGTATCCAGCCAGAAAGCAGACGGTCGGCGAGTGAAAGTATAAAGGGAGTATATTGATATAGTAAAGATGGTATAAAGAGTAAATTTAACATAGTTAATTGTTATTTTACTGTTAAGAAACAATGACATCATAATTAATATGTTTACTAATTATTATACCCCCTGGAAGATGTAGTCGGGTGGTGTCCGTCCTTTCGTCCGTTCGCGTGTCAAACTTTTGTTTCCAGAGCAGAACTCGGAACCTATTTTACTAAGGAACTTGAAATTTGGTATGATGGTTGACAGTGTGGTCTAGTTGTGTTTTTTGGGGGTTAGAAGTCCAGAAAAAATCTGCCAAAAACTGATTGTGATTTTTCATGTATGCTTGGGGAGATCTTGAATCGTCTACAGCTAATGACTTGGCACCGTGTTGGATTCATCACATACTTGGAATAAACAAACTTGGATGGCAAGTTCCCAAATCATGTACAATTATTTTAATATCAGACACTATGACCCGGCACCGTGGACACAGAGTCCTGGTGTTGAAATACAAGCAAGTAATGAAGTGGTTAAAACCTGGAGACCATCAACAAGACGGACCATATTTGTCTTCTACTGACTTTATCCTGAGGAAGGTGAGCTAATAACATGCTACACTGTGCTCAATAGACTAATTCCATTAGTTCCAAAAGGGCCAAACCTTTGGCCCTACTTTAGTAGAGGTCAAGCAGTGAGCGGGGGTAGCTGAGCCATGCTCACTTTAGCCTTGTTAGTAATGCTAATATTTCTGTTATTTTGTCATTCATTTATGTAATATGAAATAATTACTTTATAAATTAAAAATGTATTCTAAATTCTAAATAAATTCCATCATGATAGAGACGATAACAATTACATTCTGATCACATTAGTAAACTATTAAAAAGTTAATTGTTGTTACACATTATGGCATTGTATATACTATAAACTTATATATATATATATATATATATATACACAGTATATATACTTTTATGTACTATGTTATATACTATATTCAAAAATCATTTATAAAACATTTATAAACATTACATAGGTACATGGAACCGGAAGCAATTATTAACCACTGACAAAGTATTAACTATCGATCTAAATACTGTAATGTTTATAGGTGCTTTACAAAGTATTTATTAATAATTTAACAAGGTATTATAATCATTAGTTTCAACTTTTTAGTAACCATTCAATTTACAAATCAATTATTAACCATTAACAAAGTTACAAATATCTATCTATGTTTAACAAACAATTTCTTTAAGGTTTAAACATTACATTTTAATCATTAATAGTAAGTACAAATCAAAAGCTGGATCTTAATATTGTGCTTGAATGCATCTTGTGTAGACCCAGCCTTTATAGAGTGAGCAGACACTTCAGGCAGTCTGCTACATGTGGACCAGCCCTACTGAAGACTCATGAATGTGCCGGGCTCTTGTTCCTTAAAAATAGGATGAGAACTCACTGAAATGAAGACTTCAAAGTGAATATGCTATTCATCCATCCAGAAGAAGAAGAAGGAAACAGAAGCAACAGTTTGCACAAAGTTCAACGATTCCACTTTGTGTACATCAGCATAACAGGCAGCCAATTAAAGGCCTGTTTGATTCAGAGCCATTATTTGGGTTTGATTTGATCTGCTCAGGATCAGAAATGTGCTGCTGCTGCTGCTCCTCAGACTCCCGGCCAGCAGCTGTCTGTGGCTGCTGCTGTTAGCAGTTGGCGTCGAAGAAAGAAAGGATTGCCGCAGTGAATCGTCTAATCTTGGCCCCGGCATACTAGAGAGTCAACAGGCCTGCCTGCGTGAGGCTGGAGCTCCTTCCATGAAACCAGAGTTACTCCAGCAATTCTGATGATCCCATAATACAAAAATATTCAGAGAAACAAGTCAGAATTTCAGTTTACTTTGGTTTATGACTAAATATTAAGGCTGTTATTTGATTAAAATATTTAATCACCATTAATCGCATGATCGTCCATAGTTAATTAATCGCACATTGTTTTATCTATTCAAAATGTACCTTAAAGGGAGATTTGTCAAGTATTTAATACTCTTATCAACATGGGAGTGGGCAGATATGCTGCTTTATGCAAATGTATGTACATATTTCTACACACAGTGTTTATAACACAAAACAATGACAAATATTGATCCAGAAACCCTCACAGGTACTGCATTTAACATAAAAAATAAGCTCAAATCATAACATGTCAAACTGCAGCCCAACAGGCAACAACAGCTGTCAGTGTGTCAGTGTGCTGACTTGACTATGACTTGCCCCAAACTGCATGTGATTATCATAAAGTGGGCATGTCTGTAAAGGGGAGACTCGTGGGTACCCATAGAACCCATTTACATTCACATATCTGGAGGTTCAGAGGTCAAGGGACCCCTTTGAAAATGGCCGGGCCAGTTTTTCCTCGCCAAAATATAGCGTACGTTTGTAGTGTTATTTAACCTCCTTCCCATGGCATATTGGTACCAATAGATTCCTTAGGTTTTGTAGTTTCATATGATGTCAGTATCTTCACTCTAGCTTTAAAACTGAGCCCGCTACAACCTAAAAATCGCAAGTTGTGTTAACGCGTTAAGAAATTAGTGGTGTTAAAATGAATTTGCCTTAACGGGTTATTATCGCGTTAACTTTGACAGCCCTAATAAATACCCAACGTGATCTCATCCCTACTTGTCGTGATGTCCAGGTCGACCCACCACCCGCGGGTCGGGCGGGTTGGGGTGAGCTTACTAGAAAACATCACGGATTCGGGTGGGCCGGTCAAAAGTACACTGCCCAAGCGTTGGTATTTGACGCCCTGAGAGTGAGTCCAGACTGAAATACCTGCAAAATGTCAGCTTTTTTGGGCTAATTTGCAAAATATTAGGATGCTGAAATTAACACGGTGACCATGATAGACATTATACCTGATAAACATCAGCAAGTTTAATGTTAGCATGCTGACGTTGGCATTTAATTCATAGCACCACCGTGCCTACATTTTCACGGAGTCACTGGCATGGCTGTAGACTGTTGGTTTTCTTTATGTGTATTTTAAAAGTAACCTGCTGATTGGCCTTACCACATATTGAATGATTTGACCACTTGTTAAATATCCAAGTTTACTGTGAAGACATGAGGGAAGGGGGCATCTTTAACAGGTCCAGTACCAGATCCCCACCAGGAACCTCTGTCAAAACCTGAGTGCAGTTTTTAGAACCCAGTTGTCATCACCAGCAGTCTGATGCATCACTAGCTTTACTGTACCTGATACACCTGAGCGGCAGTCAGTTTTTAATTAGCTTTCTGTCCTTTTTTTCTGAAAGGCTATACAGCTGTTTTCACAGATGCATGTCATTAAAGTTATTCTTTTTAAATATTTTCATCCATGCCAGCTTAATACGAGCCAACACAGAAAATGAATGTACTATTTAAAGCAAAGGGTGGAATCTATCACCTTTCCAGAGACAGCTACAGTTTTTAGGCCACTAATTCTCAACGGTTGGGCTGTGACCCGGTACCGCTCCCTGCAGTGTTGGCTACCAGACCAAAAAGACCATATCAGTTTTTTTATTATTCACTTGTTTCAATTACTTAATTATTATTCAAATCAGATTGTTTTTATATGTCTTTAAACATGTCTGGAGGGGATTGTTTATAGCAGTACCAGTGTGGTCATATACACCCTAAACTGACCTGGCTGACCATGACTTCACATCACTAGGCTTAATGTGCCAGGGGAAGGTCAAACTCACATTTCCAGGCTTCGCTAAATGAGGAAGCTTCAACTTTTTCTGAGGAGGGCTCAACCAGCACAACCTGAACTGCCAGTGTGGAAGTTCACGTACAGCACACTGGAGCTCATTAAATGAAAAACAGTTTCAGGTAGTGCCAATTAAAAGTTTGTGCCCCATAACCTATGTCACATGTGTGTAACTTGGAGTCAAGGCTGAACAAAACTCTATTTTATAATTGCAGTTAAATAAAAAAAAAAATGATAGTGAATCAAATAAACAAACTTTTGTTTCCCCCTAATTTGTTGACATTCTATTACCTCCGCCAAGGAGGTTATGTTTTCAGTTTGTCTGTTTGTCAGCAGGATTATGGAAAAACTACTGCCCCGATTTTCATGAAACTTGGTGGAAGGGTTTAGCATTGGCCAAGGAAGAACCCATTATATTTTGGAGCGGATCCCAATCACAAGGCAGATACACACATTATATTTCACTGATGGAAATGTCCTTGGTGGAGGTCTGTGCTCTCTGAGTGCCCTTCTGGTTTACAATTGTAACTACAACTTATTATGTTTCCAATGGAACAGTATGATGGAATATGCTCATGGCTCAGCTATGCTCAAGTATTCCCACCCCCTATCAAATAATGACCTATTAAACCAAAAGGCCTGGATCCCAGAACCACCAAAAAGTGAACAAGACATTCCCTTTATTTACTGTAATTCATATAATATTCTAATACTGTATTATATTCTGTATCCCCGTATAATATAAGTAAGTAATCCTCCATAGTAGCCAAATCTTTAGAACATCATATACGTAGATACGTTTGTGTAAACCTCAAACATTATTTTCTCATTGCTTCACCCACTGTCATCAGACATTTTATAATTATGAAATATGCTTCAAATAATAGCCCCTAATCTACATGTTTTATTGACACCAAAGTTCCTGACCAGTTTTTTTTTCCATATAGGCAATGACACAAAACAGGATAGAAAAAAGCCAACCTTATCCCGCCATAGTTTGTTACACAGAACCGTCTGAGAAGGCGTCATTGGAAACTGTTTGGAAAAGGGTGGGCGCTTTCAAATAATACTTGGCAGGTGATTGGATCAAACCATCTGTCAGCCAAACTCTTGCCGAAGCTAGTCGGGAGAAGAGCGAAAACATCGCTGTTCTTTTCTCATCTTACTTGAAGCCTGACAAGATGGATTTCCTTGTGATATGTGATCCCGCAATTCTTGCGTGGAATCGTGACATTGCGACATAACTCCAATACCGCTGTTTGGTCAGCGCCCCTCGGCATCGGAAACCAACGCACGGAGACACCCTCTAGCAACAGTACGTTTTATTTAAACCCACCTTTGGCATTATTCGGAGCAAGTGACGTAGTATTAATAGTGTGAGAGTCCGTTCAGGGCCGTCCCCGTCCGTCCAAAAGTAACGCATGAGTGGTACTCTGCGTCCGTCTCCAATGCCGAGGGGCACTGACCAGGCGGCGGTATTTGACGAGTTGGGATTGAGAATGTGTTTTCAAAACACAATTTTGGGGCAGCTTAAAGAGTAAATTCACCCACAGTCCACGACTGTTAGATTTTACGTTTGAATTCATCTCTGCATCACTGTTGCATGGCCTCTCTCTCTCTCATCTCTTTCCACTCTCACCTAAAGGCAAAGATGCCAACTACCCTCCATTTTTTGCTGTAAAGACCTTATTTAACACAGATTCCAGCCAGCACAATCGTATATTTTCTGAAAAATGTGAAAAGGGCAACTTGCAGCTTTTAGGTTCATTCTCAGAACACCAGCACTATTTCACCTCCTGTAGCTTTCCCCCTCCAGGCACGATTGCACCTCCAAGGCCAAAACTCCACAGCCCTCACACCAGGCTGTGGGCTATCTTCCCTCAACATCCCAGATCGGTTGCAGCCTGGAGTCGCTGTCTACCTCAGCACAATCAAAACAGCTTTTCGTCTCTCTGCGGGACCTTTTCCAGCTGTGCTCAAACAATCCTCTGTAAGTCCTCCGCTGGACACCGGCAGCTTCTTTCTTTCTTTTTTTTTGCTTGAAAGGCAGATGGTGCCTCAACATTTCTGTCTGTTGCATAAAAACAATGTGTTTAAGGGAAGTCATTCAAGGTTAAAACTGCCTAAGAGACTGAATATGAGAAAGAACACTTAACGTTTAACCTCCTATCTCATTTCTCGAAATTAATTACATACATATATTATTCGCACTTAATTGCGATGAGACATATTTATGGGGAAATACAACATATGGAATTTGACAATAAATATTGAATGAATATCTGCCCTTGAAGGGATTCATCCTCCACAGAGCAGTAATTGCTTGCGCCCTCTTAAATAGATATGTGCTTCAATAACCTACTTCATTTGAAACCACTTACTAATGGTCTTTGAAATGTATATTTATGCCCACATGGAATTGCCTTCTCATTGGCAGAGAGATAGAACAGACATGGAAAAAGATAATGACCACAGATGACTGAAGAGGCTCTATATGAATACAGTATAACTCAGCAGGGAGTTAGATACATTCCCATTCTTTATTCCTGTTCTCTCAGCCTCTTGCCTCAAAGTCTGTCTTTCTCCTTGGCCATTTGTCCGACCCGCGGGGACAAGGTGAGGCTTCGACGTCGTGTGGAGCCCTTAGCAATGCGGTGAGGGAGAGAATATGCTGCATAGGTTTTCTCTCTAAAACTATAATTGACGTTGAATGTTTAAAGGAGCAGTGTGTAGGATCTGGCGGTATCTAGCGGTTAGGTTGCAGATTGCAACCAACTGAAGCCTCTCCCGTATGCAAAGCGTCTCGAAGAGCTACGGTGGCCGACACAAAAACGCAAATGGTCCTCTCTAAAACCATCTGGAGCAGAGCCAGTGCTAAGAGTGTGTGTGTGTGTACGTGGGAAGTGAGTGGTGAAGCAAGAGAGAGAAAGAGAGCAGTGGCAACGGCAGCAAGTAACATTATCGACCGGCCCAAACAGGAAAAGTTAACAGTGTTTGGTTTGTCTTTTCTGGGCTACTAAACATGGTGGAGCAACAAGGCGGACTCCGTGAAGAGGACCAGCTCCCTATGTAGATATAAACGGTTCATTCTAAGGTAACGAAAACACAACAATTCTTATTTTCAGCTGGTTATACACTAAAGATTTATATTATATTTCTGCCAATAGATCCCCTAATTGTTACACGCTGGTCCTTTAAAGGACCGCCATGTTTCTACAGTAGCCCAGAACGGCTTGGGCTGCAGTCGATAATATTACTCGCTCCTGTTGCCGCTGCTCTCTCTCTCTCTTGCGTCACCACTCACTTCCCTCAAACACACACACTCTTCACACTGGCTCTGCTCCAAATGACCTACACTACTTTTGCAACAAGCTATAACCCATAGCAGGATTCGTAATTTAGCAGCCGGGAATTGCCTGCCTGCGCACAGCTCTGAACACGGAGATGTCTGAGGCGGCTAGCAGCTAACGGGGCTAGCAGCTAACGGGGCTAACAGCGTGAACAGCGCCAACAACGGCAACAGTGCTGACAGAGACAACGCGGTTCTGCCACCGTGGGTCGACGGACAGCGCTATAAGTGGTAATCGCTGTATGAGCACTGAGCAGTGCGGGGCGATTAGCTAGCCAGTGGGACGCACACACGGCTTCCATTCACAGGATGGGTATTGAATGAAGTACTCTATATTGGTATTGGGAAGTATCACTTTAAGGATACTGGTATTGGTACTGGCATTGTAATTTTTTAAATGATACCCAGCCCTAGTCACCAGACTCAGCCTCTTTAAAGTTGAAGTAGGCGAGATTGGAGCAAATATGATTCAAAAAAAGTTATTTTTATAAAAAGTCGCTATATCGTGACAGTAGTACATGAAACAGGTAACCTGAAAAAAATCATGTTCCTCTGTGTCCTCCGGTGCTCCTAACGGCATCTGCCAGAGATTTCACAGACCGGAGGAAAACAAGCAGTAAGAGCTGATCTGATGTCTGCTGTCCATCTGTTGTCTGTGAGAGCCGGCTGTCAATCACTCGCGAACTCCGGCAGTGCACAAGACAGGTATCAGGTGTCATCTGCAAGATTTCACAGACCGGAGGAAAACAACCAATCAGAGCTGAGCTGGAGTCAATCACTCAAACGGTCAAACTAGGCAGCGCTGATCAAATATGAATCAATATTATGTTACTGTAATGTCTATTTCTCTCCTCAAATGTTTTCAGAATCATCTTGTAGTGCACGGTTTAGCTGTAAAATGAGAAAGTTTGTGACCCGGCCGCCATGTTGAGATCAGGTTGAGATGGCTTGAAGGAACACCAAGTACCGGTCACATGACCGGAGCACAGCCAATAGGAACGCTCTCTCTCAGAACTGACCTGTGATTGGCCAAAGTCTCCCGTCACGGGCTAGATTTTCTAAAGCCTGAAAACAGAGCCATGAGGAGGAGCAGAAGTCTAGTTATCTCTCAGAACACTTGAATTACAATATGCTGAAAGGTTATTATGGGATTTTTGCCCAATGATGCCAAAAATATACTGCCTACTGCCACTTTAACAACATAGAATTTTGGTCTGTTGCTCAGAGATGGAGGGGCTGATACTTTTTGTGCCCATGCAATCTCACAGCGCTAAATGTCCATGTTCTCATCCATGACGGCCATCAAATGATCCAGATAGATTTCTGTCCTGTTAACAGCTTATTTTCTTCCTTTTGTCGTCTGGCTGACTCACCCCCAGAGACGAGGTGAAGGTCACATGTCATGTGGAACCTTTGGAAATGCTGCACGTATCTAAGAAATCTTAATCTGGAATGTCACATTTCAATACAGAGGGGAGAAGAGGTCTAGCTGTTTAAATGTCAGTTATATTTGTGTGAAGGAAAGCAGATATTGATCTCTTGTGCTTTGAATATGTGGTTTTCAATGTAAGACTATAAGGTATGGCCTTAGATGTACTTTTCAGCTTCTGACTTTAAAGGTATAATATGCAAGAATTAAACAAAAAAAACAAAACAATGTATAGACCGATACAAAAAGAATTCCTCTCAATCATCACTTATGACCCACTAGAAGTGTGTGGTGGTGTCTGTATCTACGGAGACCTGGCCCTCTGCCAACACATCCTCACTCCCAACTCGTCAAATACCGCCGCAGACCGACGCACGGGTTACCCCTCTTGCGTTACTTTTGGACGGGCCGGGCATGGTGTGTCAATATACGCTCATTACATTCATAGTGCCCTTTCAAAATAAACTTGTGTTTTCAGGAAACGGTCGTGGTTGACGTTAACGTCACTGACTTCACAATACCAACGAGTCGCTTGACTAACGACGTATGTGACAAAATAAGTCAAAGTCACTTTTGGTTTTACACGGGACACGAACACCGGTGTCCTGGTTGAAAGTCTTGTGTTTGTTTGACCTGTCCACCACCCCTTGGTTCCACCCTTAGCGGATTTTCACGTTATTGATACGTCACTCGCTCCGACTGTCGAATAACGCTGCGGTGGGTTTACTCTGGAGTTTAGTTGAAAACCCTGTTCGTCACAAACTGTCGCTAACCTCCACACCTCCATGCGTTGAGTTTCTGCTGCCAAGAGGCGCTGCCCAATCAGTATTTGACAAGTTGGGAGTGAGAACGACTTCCCTCTGCCTTTATTTTCTTTTTTTCTTCTTATGTTGCAGTGTTCAGGACATTTCTGGGCTGCAGCAATGACGCTTTCTTTCTCTGATTCACTGCTTTGTTCTCACTAACACCGCTCTCTCTCTTCATTCACCCTATAGCTCGCTCTAACCATTGCTGCTCTCTCTCTCTCTCCTTCGCTCTCTCATTGAGCCGAGGAGGAACCCACAACTTTTACACATTATACCTTCAGAGCTGCACTGATCAATACTTCTATATACACAATGGCTCAAATGTGTACCCTAGCTTGTTGTGAAGTTCTTCCCCCATGTGACGAAAAAAAGTGCTGCTTTAAAGTCGCGTCACTGCACATATGATCTATAAATAGAAGGTGTACGTTTCCAATGATGTCCAAAGAAGCAATACGCTCAAGGACAAGCTTGACAATAACTACTGTACAACTTTTAGGTTTAGAACATTTACAAAACAGTTCCTTTTTTGCTTGCAGAAACATCCGAGTGCTTGCCACTTGTAACACTTGTCACCAAGGCTATTAGCTTATTGAAAAAGCAACCCTTCTATGCACTGGCCCTTTGTAATGTTGTCTTCATACTAGAGACAGCTGTTCTGTATTCCTTCAAATCTGCGGTTCCACCTGATATGATGCCTTCTTTAATTTGTAATTATTTCAGACTGCGTCATCCGCTAACATCAGTTTCAATTCCACTGCCAGTGAACTCGTTCACGTGCATTTATTTGCGTCTTTGTTGCGTCACAGGATTGTGCTTGGCAATCATTATTATCATTTCTTTCTTGAGCCCACTGATGTGTCATTGACCTCACAGAGATATTCTGAGCAGCAGTCAGCGGATGTCTGGCTGCTATAATTGTGATCAATGTGTTTTTCCCCTGTTTTATTTTTCTTCTCCTTGGTGATGGAATCTATCACGGCTGAGTAAAGTTCAATGATCATTTAGCGATCGCTCGCTGTAAATAAATACAACTAATAACCATGTTGATGGTTCTTTGATTTAGTGGAAAAAAATTCTACACAGCTGGAAAAGTTTCTTGTGGACTTGAATACAGATGTGTTTTGAAGGGGGAAAATACAGAAGCCCTGAGACGCATGTGAGAAAAAAAAAAAAATCTAGTCATCCATTTTCTAAGTCTGATCTAAATTGTTTTCTCTCCTGTGTTTATGACTTGAGAACAGGGCCCTGTTTCAGAAAGCAGGTTTATTAAACCAACTATTCTCATTTTATCGACAAGCCACTTCTCAGAGTTTATTTTTTTGTCTTTTTTTTTTACACAAATACCGTCATGTACCATATTGTAGCTTATTTATCAGTAAAATTTCAGGAAGGTATGTAAAAATAGATATCAACATATATTCTACATAATACCTTATTATTTCAATGAAATTCACTGACACAGATGAATATGGGACACGAAAAAAGGCAATTTATTATTTTGGCCGGTACAAAATATTCTTGGCCGGTGGATTTTTTTATCTACCAGTCCCCTTGGCCGGTGAGTCAAAAAGTTAATTTGGCACACGGCCTGCAGTCATTAAATGCCCTCTCAGCCCCAGTGTTGTGTCCTGAGGAATGTCCTGAGGTGAGGCTACTGAAACCCTGGTTACAAGCAGCAGCAGCAGCAGCAGCAGAAAAACAACACATCTAACTTGATGAATTAAGTGTTTATTCCCACCTAGTCTCGCATAGCCAGACCTATCTCCACAGGAAAAGGAGGGCTGGTCCTCCATTTCTGAACTTCATCTTACTACTACTTTACACTTAACGTTTTGCATTAGCTCATGCATTAGCCGCGGCCGCCGTGACGGCGTTGGTTGTCCTTCCTTCTTCAGTCGGCTTGGTTTCCAATTGGCTGTCGTTCTTTCCCACGTGACGGCGTCATCGGCTGTCCCCACACACAACAGGAGATCCCAGCGTAAATTTTGAAGATGTTTAATATCTACGATTTGAGATCGGTGCGGCCATGATGGAATTCCGATGTAAAAAAACACTCTGAACATGCCTCACACCACAGGAATATCTGGAAAGATAATCTTTAGAACCATCAAGGCCCCAAATCGGCTTGATCCTAGTGTAGTGTGTGCTCGGCATTAGTTTGGAAAAAGAGAGAAAGTGGAATTTCATCCAATTCATTCCATGCTATTTCTCAAGTGTGTCTATGCATACTGTGCCATGTATGCATGAATAAATGAAAACGGCGAGGGAGGAAATTGATCATACATTTTTTCGTCACTCTCCGTTGGCCTCTCTATTACTATAATCTCTGCCAAGTGAACCTGTGTGGATCTGTAATTTACAAATACTTTGATTTTCATCTTTATCTTTATCCACTAACGCTTTCTGATTCCCTTTCTCTCGTCTCTCACATAATGTGCTTATGTGTGCATCTCGAATGATTGTCTCTCATCACGCTCGCATGGCTCCCTACTGCATGTGTAACTGTGCGTGAAGTAATGGTTGGAGCGAGATCTCCAATAACTGACTGACTGACTGACTTCATTTTGCACTGGACGTGCCGCTAATAAGCACCATTTAGAAGAAATGTGTTTTCAAATGAGACGAACTGTAGCTTCTCAACTTAATGTGGCTTAAGCCACAAAAACGTTGAAGCAGAAACGCCTGATGCCTATCTGTTTATTGCACTTAAACTCCTGAAGTATGCATGATGCTTTATGCTGTTAAAAAGTGTTGAAAGTTGGAATAAAACACATACAAATTCAAATCATGTCATATTCCCAATATGTCTGTTACCCGAGTGATTTTTTGGAAAGCAGAAAGAACACACACACCAGATCTGTACGGCTTTTAAGCGAGCTTTGCGAAGCATCAGACACACAAACACAGACATTATGTGTTGGCTGAACGAGTGTTTGAAAGGCGAAAGGCGATGCATCACACATCGGGTGAACAGCAACTCACTCGTTGCAAATACATACGCCTTCAAAGAAGAAAGTCTCCGCAGGGAAGTTCTGGAAAGACATTTTGTCCTCAAACTTATTCTAAAAGTTATTAAGACGTATGGATATCACGCCCCCCCACCTGCACACATCAAATTCTCTCCAGCTCATCTTATCATTTCAATTCAGGTTCCCCTCTGCTGTAATTTACCCTCAAATGCATAGGCATCTTCCATATTTGCAATGCAGCCAGGTAGCAGGAGGATTGTGGGCTTTAAGAGTAATGACTGAAAAAATACAGTTGAGATTTTTTTGCAAAAAGCTGCAAAAATAAGAGTTGTCATTACAAAAACCTTCAATTAATGTTGGTTCGATAATTGTATTTGTGTTGTATGTAAAGTTTGGTTATTTTCTCAGACTTGATAAAAGCTCCATCAGAGCCACAGAAGGCATCATACAACTGTTTTCACAGGCTGAGTAGTACTCTTCATGAATACTAAGTGTAATTTTGTGGGCCCTATTTAACCGATGTATAGGCTAGCGCATGATCTAAAGCAGCGGTTGCCAACTTATTTTCCCCTACTTGTATCTAGGAAAAGAGCCAGGTGCGGGTCGGTGTCCCATGCACGCTCGTATGTGGCTACACTGTTCAGACTCAGACTCCAACACAAACTACACGGAAGCACCAAAACCGCAAAGTTCTATCTAGTGAAGCCCGTCTGTTAAACAGTGTTAACTCTTCCTGCTTCAGCCTCCCGACCGTGGTCAGAAGACACGGTGCTTCACTCACACACCGCGCTCGTTCTCACTCGCTCAGCTTGCTCCACCTCACGTGCATGCGCGCACACTACACACTGCAGAAGAGTTAGTTTAGCTCTGAGAATATCTAGTGAATGTACAGTGGACGTTTGTGCAGAAATAACTGCTGCAGCTCCTCCAGACCAACAGAGGTTTCCCGTGTCTTGTGAAGTGACGGGGCTCCGCAGAGAGAAACGTTATCATCTCCGACCAAAACTCCGGTGTCTCCCCTGTTCCCTCTGACCACAGTCGGGAGGCTGAAGCAGGAAAACACAGTATCAGCATCGATTCATGGAGAGACCTTCGTCTGGTCAGCTAACATTACTGCCAAGCAGCTGAAATATAGAGTGATATTGTGCTTTTAGCTGACGTGTGTCACCTCACTGTGTTGATCAATGCTCGCTCATGTCTATGTAGAGCGAGCACGAGCACGAGAAACAGGACGCTGACTTTCGTTGACCTAACGGCCACAGGTGTCGCTGTTAACAAGCCATTTCTGAATCGTACATAGAGTCCCTTTAAATTAGTTTTAATAAATCAACTTTCTTTAATGAATATAACTTGTCAGTCCCTCCCTCTGTGTGCGGCAGGCGGGAGAGCAAACAGCTTTTGACCACAGTGAAAATGTTTTTTAAAGGCTAAAGGGCAACAAATATGGACTGAGGCAGAATATTTAGTTAGATAAAAACATGTTGTGAATTTTGGGAATGATTACATCTATCTTTTTTTCAGTATGTTGACTTATGGACTTTACAACCCTCTGGAGTTACTGGAAATGTTTGGAGTCTGAAACAATCAGTTGCAGCCACCACTGGAATCTCATTCTACTAATAATATAATACTAATAATATTAGTGTAGCCTGATCTTTATCTGCAACTGTGCAGATATAATTGGTTTAAACAGAATGTGGCCTACTAATTAGCAAAAAATACTTTTTGTATAAATTATTCAGTAAGTGTGTTATGATGATTTTAATTATACATGTACAAATCTAGTTTCTGAAAGGCTCAACACCAACAAATATGTATATGTATATATATATAGCCTACTTCTCACTTGATTTATTACCACAGTAAACATTGTAAACATGAGTTTATGTTCTCAATTGCTAGCTTCAAGTCTTCTTCAATACAGCATGATGTTCATTTAGTAAATCATGGTCCCATATAGAGTCAAATAGACCATAAAGCAGGGGATGCTTTAGGGCGTGGTTACCTTGTGATTGACAGGTCACTACCATGGTGTTGTCCAGAGCGTGTTTTTGTCTTAGAACTTTAACCCTTTCACAGTGTTTCACACTTCATAATTTCCTTTTTGGTCGCCTAGAAATGCCTTATTCAGCATTCGGTTGTACTTAGCTACAATCTTTAATGTCACTTCTGGTTGCAAAAACGCAAGATGGCGACGGCCAAAAACCAAGATGGCGACGGCCAAAAACCAAGATGGCGACGGCCAAAAACCAAGATAGCGACGGCCAAAAACGCAAGATGGGGACGGCCAAAATGCCATATGCAAGGCTTCAAAAGGTCAGTCCACAAAGCAACGGGTGACGTCACGGTGACTACGTCCACTTCTTATATATACAGTCTATGACCGCTACTCTTGACCATATTGCTCATCTTGCTGACTGCGGGTGATCTGCTTCCGCGTGCATGAGAAAAACAACACAAAATGAAAGAATCGTGCAGTAAAAAAAGAAAGCACAAAAACAAAAATCAAACTACATATAAATAATCAATAGCTTGACAACCAAATAAGTCATTTTTGTTGTTGTTTGTATTTTAAAAGGGAGAAAGCAGTCATGGCGGCCAAAATAATTTCACTTGCAAACCTTTTTTTTCCAATTTGAATTGAAATCATAATAAAAAAAATCGAGTGAGGTTTGGCGACCGTTTTGCCCTCCCGTTTAGAGAACTGTGATAAGACCAACGGCCAGATGGGAGAATCCAGAGAGAGAGAGAGGAAGGCTGGAAGTGGCCACAATACACATAGTCACCCCCTCACACACACACACACACACACACATACACACATACAATTGCAGGCTATGAGTAATCCCTCCGCCTTCCTGCACTCCGTCACAAACATACACAAATCACACACACTTACTCTACGCTGCTACACACACATTCAAAAAGGCTATTAAGGGTTCCCTACCTGCACTGAACTTCAGCAATGATTGATAGAGCTTTCACTGCGCCGCACAGTCTGTTTAGTCATACTGATTGCCCTGTATGTGTTTGTGTGTGTGGCGCGCACACACACGTGTTTGTGTGCACTTGTTCTATGTGGGTTTTTCCTAATGGCTGCTGCGGGAAGGGAGCGGTGCATTTCGTTAGTGTTTCATAAAGTGAATGTGTGTGTTCTTGTACACACGGTTTAAAAGTGTGTGTTTTAACCGTGCATGTGCATAGTGTGTGCTTGTGTGAGAGTAGAACGTGTGTGTGTGTGTGTGTGTGTGTGTGTGTGTATGAGAACACACTCGTGCTACTTTGGGATTCAAACAATACTTAACGGTTAAAGTTGCAATGTCACATTTGAATGATGACCGCTCTGTGACTTCAGGGTGTGCACAAAGTCACACTTAAAGAAAGTGTCACATCTCCCAGCCACCAGCCACCAGCCTCTCCACACATGGCTACACGGTAACACTGAGAGAGAAGAGTGGATGGAAGGGGAGAAACAGAAGTTGAAAAAGAAGAGAAATGAGACCGAGAGCAAAGGGAGGGAAGAGAGATGAGAAAAACCAAGAATGGTTGAAATAATGAGTCGGATTTGTTTATATTTCCATCGGTCTGACAGATTTTGAAAAATGAAATAATAAGAATTTACCAGCATCCTGAATGTCACAGTAACAAATATCTCAAAGCACAGAGGTCATTGGGTAGGTTGTTGATTTTCTCAGTGTCTGTTAATGTTGGCCATATTTCATATTTTCATTCTAGGATGACACCAAAAGAGATGCAATGGTAATACCATATACAGTATATATATTTATCCCTATCTCTCTTTACTATCACGATACTTAGGTGGCGATTCGATATGTCTTGTGATTTTAAGTATTGCGATTTATTATACTAGACAATGGGAAAAGAAATTGAATCTTACAGTTCTAGCGACTTTTACTTTGGAAAATATCTAAATTAATACATTGAAATTGTTTGATTTTCAGCTTGTATGTAGTCAGAGATGTCCTGAAGTCTAATATATCAGGATCATTGTCAGGAATTTTTTTTTTTTCCTGCAACCCAAAAATCAAAGAATAAAGACATTTCCCTCACAAATTAGTGGTATTTTCTTTTTAATTTATGAGGGACATTTAATGTTGTATACTTCTGGTAAATATATAATCCAATCAATCTTATTTTTATATATGTATTTCGTATATACAGTTCCCTTTGTAAACACCTTATTTTGAAAACCAGAAGTTTTCGCCAAGTCCTCCTCTAACTCTCCCATCAGCTCCGTTCTCTCTATCCATCCATAGTCAGCTCCATCGGGGCCGTTTGAATGCATTTAACATAAATGTCAGTATATGGGTGCTCTACAGTTGTAGCGTCGGCCCATTTGACCACGGAGATGAGATTGACGGCTGGCTCGACCGCACGTTACCGCGATATGATAACGTTTCCTGTCCGTGACAGAGTTAGCATGCAGCTCTAGCCGTGATGTCTAGCTCTGCTTTTTCTGGCAGCGTGTTTCCATCCTTTACTAGATACTAGATGTGTAGTCTTTACCATGCTGGATTTAAAATATAAGGGTGCAAGTCGTATCCACGCCGACCTTCCGGCGTTTTCTACTTTCTCGTTTCGGCTTTCGGTTTGTTTTGGTTGACGGATACGGAAGAGATATACGTATATATACCGTATATATATATACTGTATAACAAACTGAGCATTAGCAGCCATGCCCTGTCTGCAGTAAAAAAAAAAATAGAAATAATTTACCAACAGACACTAACTGATAAACAAACACAGTTTCATCTGAAACATGCAGGCACAGAGTGATCATTTAGAATGGTGTTAAAGTTACAGAGGGGTAGAAGTGTTTGGATTTTTCCAGTCGACTGCACTGATGCTAAAAGTGTTTTTTTTCTCCTCCCTAAATCAGCTCTGGTATGAGGTACCTGAAGCATCAGCCAATCACTGGAGCGAGTGATGTACAGATGAGAGTTCCAGAGCAACAAAGATTAGATATAAAATGGCAATTTTTACAAAGTAATTCCTGTGATGTCGTGGGTTGAGATTTCACACATCCAAAGCCACTTTTGAACTTTTAGGTAATGAAAGGATCTTTAAAAGGTCCAATGTGTAGGATTTAGTGGGCTCTATTTGCAGAGATGGAATAAAAATATTCATAACTATGTTTTCATTAGTGTATAATCACTTGAAACTAAGAATTGTTGTGTTTTTCTTACCTTACAATGAGTCCTTCATATCTACATAGAGTTTGTTTCTACAGTAGCCCAGAAGGAACAAACCAAACACTGGTATTCATGAGAGCCTTTCATGTTTTTACGTTACCTGGAGCCAATGGACACCCTGGACATTTAAAGGATAACAATAACAGGATAGAGGCCGTTCACATCAAACGCCAAAAAAACATGTTTTAACAAAGACAGGTTAAAATCATCCTCATATACGAACACAAATAGCCAGAGTTCCATGATTAGATGCATGACACCTGACTGGCTGACTGTGACATGCAGTTAAAAGTTCCAAATAAGCTATAAGCGGACTTTAAATTTAGTGTTCACGTACAGTACATAGGTAGGCCAAAGGAAAAGTGAAAGTGAAAATTGGCCTGTTAAAATTAATTAAAGGTGATTCATTTGAAATTCAGAGCATATCTACAGTACGGCTGTAGTACAGGCGGACGTTTTACTGGTGTCCTGTAGTCAGTTTCAGTCCAAAATGGCGGAGGTGTAAGCTGTGCTGCTGGGCGCTGATGTTGCAATGGAAACGAACAATTGACTTTCACTTCTTAACAATATACGTTGTTTGCTTTGTTCTTTATTCACTAGATGTCTACATCCTGTTTCCGTCTACCCTTTATGTTCATTATCAACCTGCAGTACCACACAGTCAAGTAATAATATCAAATGGGCATCTTTAATACCCTCTGTCTGCTTTTTGGTGGATTAAATATTTAATTCAGTCAGTTTCTCTTCCCTATCTCTACCCACCTTCTGTCTCCTCCTCTCTTTCTCTTTCTCTTTCTCTCTCTCTCTACCTGGGTGGTGTCTGCAGGTGTCTACGGGGGTCTGACAGTCTCACGGGTTGAATAATTCACTCAGTCCAAATGAGATCTCCCTGGCCTTAATGAAGCCATTAATGAGACTCCATGGATTCAGACTGTTGCCTCACACATACACTGATACACACACAGTCACACATATGCAAACACACAAAGGGTGCATACGCTTAAATGGTGGCATGTACATAAGAATAGAGATGGGTACCAAAGCCCCGTATTAAACGGGCGATTATCTTCCTTTGTTTGTTCTTCTTTAAACAGAAAACACATGTTTAATATTATGATATTTACTGGAAATGACATACAATATAACCAACAGCAGTAGGAAACTTTCAGCCCTCTGGTGATCTCCCTCCAGCCAGCTGCCACCTCATTAAGGTTTTTGTAGTAAAATGAGGAGGTGTCTTATAGATACCTCCTCATTTTAACATCACCAATCAGCCGCTCCTTGTCCACTGAGGCTATTTCAAGGCGAGCGACAGGAATAAACAACTGGCGTCTGACAAAAGTTCAGCTCAAAACGGCGTGCCACGTCACGCTGCATCGCTCACGGCCAGGACATTCCAATAAAAAAGGACATGGTTCTTATGCAGTGTTGTTAATGACTTTGCGGATAACAAGACCTGTAGTTCAAACTTCTAATGGATGAGTACTGGTTTCTTTTTGTTATTATGGAGTGGGATCAGGGATTTAAATCTATAGATCTGTAATTGTTACATCTCATATGTTGGAAAATGTGCACCTACTGAAATCTGTGTCTGTGAGAACATTTGGCTGCTGAATCCAGGGCAGGCTGTTATCCTCTTAAGCCCTAGGGTGCTGGAAGGTGTGGTTCTCCTAGACAGACATTCCCAAAATAAATCAAGAATAGCTCCACAACTACCAGGTCTATATGCATGATCTCGGTCTCTATGGATAGGTAAGACCTCGGAGAATTCATCCCCAGTGTCAGTAACATTGTGATTGTTACTATGCCTGAGTAAATTGTGATGAACCAAAGGAAAACACAAAGCACATCGATGCTACAAAGGTTTTAATCAGGATAGGACCAGGCAGACTCTCCATTTGGCCACTTGGATACCCAAAGTGTGCCAAATGGGTTTTCTACCTCTTGAAAGGGAATCTGGCTCTAAAATACTACTGATCTCCACTACAGGAGGCTATGTGAGTTTACCCTGTGGGTAAAAGAGGTTAAATTAGAGTTGATAAATCTGGCGCTCTGGCTACTGTCCGTGGTGCTGATCTAAGGCTGGTCTGGAGTTGTTGTGTGTGTACGTGCGCATGTGCTTGTGTTTGGGGCGAGGGCCCAAGAAAACAATTTGCACCGGGACCAATCACAATTATGTTACACTGCTAGCAGGCAGGCAGGGGAGTGGGACGGTAATGCTCCTTAAGACACAAGGAAACAGGATACGTTCAGGTAAATCAAACAGCACAAAAAAATAACTTTTGCACAACACAAGAACAACAAACTACCGCCGTAGTTACAGCAATGATCTGATGAAGAGTGATTGAAGAACCGAGGTTGATATACTGCAGCGTTGATGAGTAGATGGGCTGCAGGTGTGCAGCTTGGAACAGGTGGATCAACTTGGCAGCAATCAGGGAGCCGGGAGAGTGAGAGAGACGCCACGCCCATACACACAAACACACACACACACACACACACACACAAACAAACAAACAGGGGAATACACACAATGGATAGGGAAAACGCAAGGAATAACTGGTGGCTGTCACAGCTTTTGAACAGCCCTTGGGAAGAATGAACAAGAGTCTCTCCATTCTTGATTAAAAGCTGTTTTCGCTTTCTACTTTTCTCCTTTTGGAGCACGCCGTATGAAATGACTTTTCTCTAACTCACTTATCTGTCCATCTAAAGACCCTTTTACAGCCGACTTCATGATGACGTCATGGTGTTAGCTTTAGGCAACGCAAGGGAAAGACTGTAGGCAAACATGAATCACCTCAGAGTAGTGGGCTAAAGTTACACATTGAAAATATCCTCTTGCTGTGTTGTTGGGTGCCAGATTCAGTTTTGTATACATTTGAGATGACAAACTGTGATTCGAGGCTCTAGTGAGCTACAATAGTGTGAGTGTGTATCCCGCTCACTGACTTGATAGCAATGCTTATCGGAAATGCACAGATTTGATTGGCATCAGCAATGAATGTGAGTTTCCTGGGCCGCTAAACCAGTGCCATAAAGGCTAGAAAAGCAGCGCAATAGAATTGCCTGTCAAAATTGAATAACTCCATAATGTATTGGTCATAGGTCCGGGTTCGGATAGGATTGCATCAGGGTCCAGATCTGGACTGCTGTCCACCTATCAGTGACCTTTGTGCTAAATGCACTATGCTTATCACCCGTAGGAGTTCAACAGGAATTAAATATGTCAACATGAAATTGCTAAAATCACAATGAGTGGCACCATGTTTGTGTGTGTGGTGGTTTGTGCACCTGTGGGATTTGAGAGCGGCTGAAGTGGTCTCAGTCGGCAACCTCCAGGCCTGAAAAGTGAAGCCAAAGCTGAAGTGCCTTAAACCTGCATTCTTTCTAACAGCCAGCAGGGGGCGACTCCTCTGGTTGCAAAAAGAAGTCTGATTGTATAGAAGTCTATGAGAAAATGAGTCTACTTCTCTCTTGATTTATTACCTCAGTAAACATTGTAAACATGAGTTTATGGTCTCAATCACTAGTTTCAAGTCTTCTTCAATACACCATGATGTTCATTTAGTAAATGATTAGTCCCATTTAGAGTCAGATAGACCATAAAGCAGGGGATGCTTTAGGGCGTGGCTACCTTGTGATTGACAGGTCGCTACCACGGCATTGTCCGGTCTGGGAGTTGTCCGTATTTTCATCTTACAACTTTAACCCTTTCACAGTGTGTTTTCAGTCCATGGAAGTTAATTGTAACATTTGGTCGCCTAAAAATGTCTTATTCAGCGTTCGGTTGTTCTTTGCTCCACCCTCTCGTGTCACTTCTGGTTGCAAAAGACCAACATGGCGACGGCCAAAATACCAAACTTGAGGCTTCAAAACGGTAGTCCACAAACCAATGGGTGACGTCACGGTGACTACGTCCACTTTGCTCTGAAAAAAGTAGAGTCTGCCAAGGGTGCCGGCACCCTCAAGGAGTGGAAGAGGTTCATCTTTATTTTTTTCCTCTACACCACCTCCTTTACATGCTCTAATGCTCTCTCCCTCTCTTTCGCTCTCCCCATCCATCCTTGCTTGCTGTCCATCCATTGAAACTGAAGATACAAATCAAAAACAACACCCTGCAAGTCCTCGAGGAGTATTGATCCTTTATTCTCCATCCGTCTTTATGTCTATGAGAAACAAGAGACTCTCACGCTTCCTCTCTCTAACTACCACCTCTTACCGTAATAACTGAATGAGAATATTCTAGGCGTCTTCTATGCATAATAGAATGAGTAAGACCCACATCACTCCCTTTCCATCACTACTAAATATATACAGTAACTAACTGAATAAATAAGACTCCCCTCCTAGAGTCTTGTTTAGGGGACTGAATCAATTTTCTGATTACATGGTTCAAGGTACGAGCTGGAGCTTATTAGCTTGGCTGGCTGGAGTTTGGCTATACCTCTGTTAGTGTGTGTGTGTGTGTGCGTGTGTGTGTGTGTTGGTTGGTTTATACACCTGGATGACTGCCAGGGAGGGAGAGCATTGGGAGTAAGTACACAAACTTGGGTCTGGATGGGTATGGGGAATGGAGATTGAGGGAAATCTGCTGGAGATTGCAGAGGAAGAGGTGGCAGGCCTGGAGGAGTCAGAGAGGCAGCGGTGTCAACATTTGCTGAACCGTAAGTCCCTGCATCAAATTGAAATTTCCCCCCCAAAAAACGTTGGCCTATTTGTTGAGCCAACGACTGGGTTAGTTTATGTGGGAAAATCAAGACATTAAAGGGACTGTATGTAAGTTTTTACACATATTTAAACATTTGTTTTTTTATTGCCAATGTGTGAACAGGTTGTAACCTAATCTAAAAAAATGAGACATTCCGCGACTTTCTGGGTTTCCTCTTTCAGCCTGTAGACTGCTTTTAATGTGAAGGATTCAGGACGTTTTTTTACAGGAAAATCCAACAGATGTGACGTCATGCGTGCTCGTGAGTGTCTTTACTCTCTTCAGCAGCTCCTCTACAGGGCCAACAGTGTGCAATGATAACTAACGTTTGGTTAGAAATGGAGTCCACTAACGCCAGCAAACGACGGACACCCACCGCAACTCAGACTCCGACATAAACTCCACGGAAGCACAAATAAAACAAATCACGTTCAGTCTCTGTGAACAAGCAACTTCTGATTCTTACAGAGAGTCCCTTTAATGCACATACAGCCAATTTATGTTTTAAGAGGAAATATTAATACTGAATGTTTCTCCTGCTCCTCAGTTGATGACTTTGTAACAAGAGTCCAATCTGTCTCTTTAACAGCACCTAGCAGAGCAACACCAGCAACAAGAATACTTCTGAAACTAGTAACAAAAGGAACCAAGTTGAATTTCATTAAAACATTATCAAGAACATAAACTGGAAGATTAATTTATTACCTCCGCCAAGGCCGAAGGCCTAGGAAGGAGGTTTTGTTTTTTGGTTTGTTGGTTTGTTTGTCCGTTTGCAGGATTACTCCAAAAGTTCTAGATGGATTTGAATGAAATTTTTCATTTCCATTCAATTTTGGTGGCGATCCGGATCATGATCAGGATTCAGGAATTTTTTTAAGGATTCCGATCAGAACATTAAGACCTCTGGGTATAACATATGCACAGTGTAACTGATGACGCGTTGATGACACATTACCTGTGTCAGGCCTCTTTCCTTCAGAGAGAGAGCGGGGTGGGTATGATACTGGTATCATATGAAACAAGAAAACCCTTGACCCTTGACATCTGACCTCAATATATGTGAATGAAAATGGGTTGTATGGGTACCCACGAGTCTCCCCTTTACAGACATGCCCACTTTATGATAATCACATGCAGTTTGGGGCAAGTCATAGTCAAGTCAGCACACTGACACACTGACAGCTGTTGTTGCCTGTTGGGCTGCCGTTTGCCATGTTATGATTTGAGCATATTGTTTTATGCTAAATGCAGTACCTGTGAGGGTTTCTGGACAATATATGTCATTGTTTTGTGTTGTTAATTGATTTCCAATAATAAATATATACATACATTTGCATAAAGCATCATAATTGTCCACTCCCATGTTGATAAGAGTATTAAATACTTGACAAATCTACCTTTAAGGTACATTTTGAACAGATACAAAAAAATGAATTTGCGATTAATCTATCTAAATATTTTAATCGATTGACAGCCCTAATTGTAACACATTCTTTAATTCGGACAATTAGTTGATAAAAACATACTGAAATAATAATATTCCTCATTCTTCTGGAGAACCCCTGGACACCTGGCGGTTGAGAATAGTTCCATTACATGTTTTGCCTTGCTCTTATTTCTATCCTCTTCAGTGATGTATCTGTTGTATTTGCTGCTGCAGAAACCCAATTTCCCCCACAGGGATCTATTCCATTATTTATCACATGTAATCTAATACTCTGTGTTATTACTTTGAATCTTGTACTTGACTCTTTGTTGTGAGTTAGCTCCTCTCATGCATGCATTACAAAAAACATCCCATCGGAACTAAGGTTGAACTCTTTCAACTCCCAGCTCCATCCTCTCATTCTCTTCTCCTCTGTTTCCATGCAGGACAGACTATCCACGATAGCAAGGTTACAGCTCTGTTTTAGGTATGATAAGAAAACAGTAAATAACATGTAGTCATAGAAGCATCTGGTGCAGTGATGCTCTGTTAAACTCTGTGGCAAGATGATGCATTTTGTTATTGATTTTGATATTTAGAAAATCGAAGTCTCCCTTCTTTCTCCATCTTTCTCTCTCTCTGTCTTTTTCTTCTGGTCTCTCACACTGAGAGGACCTCACAAGCAACACACACACACACACACACACACACACTGAACCAAGAAGTTCATTTGTTTCATCATATTTTATTTCACTTAAATCAACAGAAATGCAAATCAAAGCTAAATATACACAAAATAAATGATGCGAGTCTCGGTTTGTCCGGGGCCGTTCTACTTGGATGGAGCTCTCCTTCCTCTCTTTGGTGTTTTGGATATTATGCAAATGAAATTTCACAGCTGAAGATGCAATAACACTGAAGCTTTTGTCAGACTCAATTTCACCTCGCTGTTCACCTCGTTCAAGTGTGCATCTTTTTGGTTTCGAACCAAATCCTTTAATTTAGGTGTTGGACTTAAATTTGGGCTAATCCTCTCTGACTGTGTCACTATGAGCTTTGTGGGCGAGCCAAAACAATCAGAGGGAGCTGATCCCTCACCTGGAACCATACAGCTGCTGCAGTGCTTCAATAGGTGGGTGTTGATGCAAAATCCTAATATGAATTATGATGCAGAAAATCAAAGCCAAAGAAAATGGTACATTTTATTACAAATACCACAATATTGGGGGGTTTTTTACATGTCGACGGCAGCTCCTGTGAACTTAGCTACATTTTTGTTTGAATGTGTCGTCTTTTTGCAGCAGCGTATCACAATTGCGATTGGCACCGGTGCAAATTTTTTTTACTGGGCCCTCACCCCGAACACAACGCACGCTACCACTCCAGACAAATGCAAAGCAGACAATTGCTCTGCCACCATGGAGAGGCTCACCATGCAACTCCCATCCTGCAAACCAGCCGTAGATCAGCACCACAGATAGCAGCCGCAGCACCAAATTTGTCAACGCTAATTTAACAGCCTAATGTTCTCACAGACACAGATTTCAGTAGGTGCACATTTTCCTACATATGAGACATAACAGTTACAGTGCTATAGATTTAAATCCCTGATCCCACTCCATAATAACAAAAAGAAACCAGTACTCACCCATTAGAAGTTTATCCTACAGGTCTCATGCTCTGCAAAGTCATTAACAACACTGCTTAAAAACCATGTTCTTTTTTTTTGGAATGTCCTGGCCGTTAGCGACGCAGCGTGACGTGACACGCCGTTTCGAGCTGAATTTTTGTCAGACGCCCAGCTTTTTCTATTCATTCCCGCCGCTCGCCTTGAAATCGCCTCAATGGACCAGGAGCGGCTGATTGTTGAAGTTGAAATGAGGAGTTATCTATACGATACCTCCTCAGATTTCTAAGATGGCAGCTGGCTGGAGGGAGATCACCAGAGAGCTGAAAGTTTCTTACTGCTGTTGGTTATATTGCTTGTCATTTCCAGTAAATATCACAATATTAAACGTGTTTTTCTGTTTAAAAAGAACCAATGTTGGAAGATAAGTGTTTGCGTCTCCAGTCTGATCTCAAGCTCACAGCTGATCGGTAGCCTACGTGGTTTGTTTACATGACGTAACAGAAGTGCATGTAACAGATTCAGTGTGGACACGGTGTAGGACTATGATTTTTGGGCCCGGGTGTGCCACATCGGTTCAAGTGACGTTATTTACGCCACTGAAGAAAACGGACAAGTTTGGCCAGATACTTTATTGGCAAGTCGCCGTTGAAGTGTTTCTCCAGCGCTCGTTGATGTAGTTATGCCATTAAATAGCACCGGTAACTGGCTAACAGCATTTCTGTAGATGGAATGGAACAGGGCGACACAAAAACATGTGATTGGTTGATGTTTCACTGGAGCAGCTCAACTTTATTTGTAGCGCGTCTCACCCGTCACGCAGCATGTTGCGGTGTTGCTCGTAGTGTGAACACAGCTTAAGACTGGGTTAAAGAAAGTTCTAAATGTATGATTTTAGGAACATGGCTAGCTCATTGTACAATATTTCTGATAATATTTATGATCAACATTTCATTGCTAATATGATTACGTTCACATGATTGATTCAGCTTTAATATCTTAAGCCGCTCTTTCATATTTCACTCGCTGTGGTAATCAAGGGTATTCTGGTACAGTGTGTCTCTCTCCAACACATTTTTGCCTTTCGGATGCCAACCGTCCTATTGTTGTAGAGTTGTAAGAGTTTCTGTAACTGAAGCAGCCAAGTCGAAGGGGATAAGCTTCTCAAGTCCCTCTCCCTTCTGACACACACACACAGACACACACACACACACACACTCACACAAAGTACAGTAGAAAACAGATGAATCCACACAGGCAGCACAAGCGTGTGTTACTGATCAGCATACTGATCTGTGTCCTTCTGTCTACATGCACAAACACATGCTGGGGAATACTGTGGAGCGCATACACACGAACAGAATATGATAAATATGTATGTCAACACTATGAAAGTATGCATGAGCATGTGTGTTTTAATTCTGCTGTATCTAACCACGGTCTGCCGCCGCCTTCTGCTCCGCGTGCTTAAAGAACGCCACTAAATCTCTAACTGTGCTAACGGCGCGGCCGAGATAACCAATAAGATGACATTAATCTTCCACTGGTCCTTCACTTACAGTAATCACTCTCTCTGAAACACACTGTGTTCCCAGAGGCAGGCCTTTTGCTGTCAGATTTAAACCCTGTATGCCCAGGACCAATACAATTTAGCTGCATCTTTGTTGTATCTTGTTTGCTGACATATTTGTGTTTTACAAGTTTCAAAATATAAATGAGACTGGAAACAAAGCATAGTTCTGCTGTGAAAAAGCCAAATATACAGTACATTAAAAAAAGCATTTTAACTAAGGCTGTCAATCGATTAAAATAGTTAATCGCGATTAATCGCATAGCTGTTAAAAATGTACCTTAAAGGGAGATTTGTATTTAGTATTTAATACTCTTATCAACATGGGAGTGGGAATATATGCTGCTTTATGCAAATGTATGGATATTATTTATTATTGGAAATCAATTAACAACACAAAACAATGACAAATATTGTCCAGAAACCCTCACAGGTACTACATTTAGCATAAAACAATATGCTCCAATCATAACCTGGCAAACTGCAGCCCAACAGGCAACAACAGCTGTCAGTGTGTCAGTGTGCTGACTTGACTATGACTTGCCCCAAACTGCATGTGATTATCATAAAGTGGGCATGCACTACATTTTGGCGAGAAAGAACTGGCATGGCCATTTTCAAAGGGGTCCCTTGACCTCTGACCTCCAGATATGTGAATGAAAATGGGTTCTATGGGTACCCACGAGTCTCCCCTTTACAGACATGCCCACTTTATGATAATCACATGCAGTTTGGGGCAAGTCATAGTCAAGTCAGCACAAATCTCCCTTCAAGGTACATTTTGAAAAGATACAAAATGTGTGATTAATTTGGCAGGGAATCTTTAATTGGTATTGTACAATGTATGATATGCAGATTGAACCTGATGTACTAATTGCCTTGTTTGGTGGCTCCGAAGCTTCTCTTGCATTACCACGCACTGTACAGTAAACCCTGATGACTGGTCTGGTAGTAGCTAAGAGAATAATTCTAAAAGAATGGAAGGCCACCAGCGCTCCTTGTTTTTCTAGATGGCTGAGGGAACTAGTTTCAGGGATGCACCTCGAGAGGCTTCGAAGCAACACACATGGTTCTCAAGAAAAATGTTAGTGTATTTGGGGCCCAATTATTAGACACCTTGACTCCCAAATCCCTACTGCATGACATCCAGTTTGGCTATTCTTTACTGTTCTTTCCCTGATATGACATAGGCAGAAATGTGATTGTATCTTTGTCTGTCTAGTTTGGCTATCTTGTGGTGGTTGTTTTTTTTTAATTATTATTATTATTATTATTATTAATAAATTAAATTAATTAATTAATAAGTTTAATTAATTAATTAATTAATTAATTTTATTCTGTATGTGGGGTTGGTATGTTTGAGAGTCTGTTTGTAGAGGTTACTTTTTTTTTGTCTGTATGTGATGAAAATTTAAAAAAAAAATTATAAAAAAAAAAAAGCGTGATTAATTTGGGATTAATCGTGATAAACTATGGACAATCATGCGATTTATTGCGATTAAATATTGTAATCGATTGCCAGCCCTGGTTAATTCATCTGAATTTGCTAGAAAGGACATTCTACAGTGAAATAATCCTTTAAAGTTTTATAGTTTGCCTGTGCTAGATTGTGTATGTGAAAGAAAAATACAAGTTATCTGGAGGAGCAAATAAGGAGGGCCAAAAACAGACCAAACAGATGCAAGGACATTTGAAAAAATAAAGAAGAAAGCAGTCCTTTAATCACTGAGTTTGTTTTTTTGAATAGACTAGACTGTTTCAGATTTATTTTTGGTTTTTGGTCTTCATCAGTAGGAACAGTGAAAAGCAATGCAATTCACTGACCTTCTCCATTAAATTACCATATTACCATATCGGCCCCTTATCCAAACACCAGTGCAATTATCCGTCACTGCAGGAAGATCTGCTTTTGAATTGATGAAAATAAACTTCTGTGAGTAACATGTAAATGTTTGTTATGCTTGTCACTGTGGCACTGTCTCTTTCTAGGCTTCTGAATTTAATGTCACTTCTATATTAAAAGCTATCACGGCTCATTCTGGGGAAGTTATTAAGAGAGGACACCAAGGCTGTCTTTAAAGTGAACATTGCGCTTAGTCACCGTAATATATATTCCTCGATCTGGACTGGTATAATATTTACACTCAGGGAATGAGGAATATAGAAACCCATGCCTCTTCAGATGGAGTCCGCCCTTCAATTTGCATACGCATTGCTCCATAAACCATCATGAGACTGCTTTCAGACCAACACTAGCAATGTGTCACAAGACACAGACATTTCATCCAACTCTTTGTACTATGTGTACAGTGTTTTAATGCTGTAATACTACCCGGCTGTGTGGTAATTTGAGAAGGCACTCAAAAAGTCTCAAGATTAGGTAATGCCGGGTACACACTACACGAGAATCAAGCCCATTTTGGGACCGATTCCCCCCCTGTTATGTTCTGGTTCAACAAAAGCGTGGACTCAAATGCAGACACAAACAAATAGTCTTTTAAAAGGTGTAACAAAGATAATTTATTACACAAATATTAAAGGAACTGTGAATAGGGCTGGGGTTCCTGGAGGTCCGAAACGTGGCAGTAATAATGTCAATACTTAATTCACGGAACGGGGGGCACGGGGAGGGGGGTGTCCAGGAATCCTTCCAGAGGAACAGATGAATCCACTTGAGCTGCGAGAGGTGGAATGGCGTCGGAGAGTGAACAGGCAGGTAA
>CAKAKR010036756.1:0-24479 GCA_916700685.1 Adelosebastes latens
ACCAACTGAGGCCTCTCCTGTGGTCCAAGCGTGTTGGAGAGCTACGGTGCCCTATGCAAAAACACGAATAGCCCTCTCTAGAGCTATTTGGAGCAGAGCCAGTACATAGATTGTGTGGTACGCGGGAAGTGAGTGGTGAAGCAAGAGAGAGAGAGAGCGGCAGCGACGGTAGCGAGTAACGTTATGGATTCCAGCCCAAGCAGGTAAAGTTAACCGTGTTTGGTTTGTCGTTCTGGGCTACTGTTGAAAAAACGGTGGACTCCGTGGAGAGAGGACCCGCTCCCTATGTAGATATATACGGCTCATTCTAAGGTAACGAAAACACAACAATTCTTATCATCATGTGATTATACATTAAAGAAAACACACTATATACTATACTATACATACTATATTAATATTATATTCAATTTCTGCCAATAGATCCTTCTAGTTGTTACACACTGGTCCTTTAAGGACTGGAAGCAGGGGAAACAGCCAGCATGACTATATCCAAAGGTGAAACCACAAATTATCATTTTTTTATCTGGATTGAAAACATAGAAAAAACATGTTAACCTTCAGAAGGGCTGGTTGGTGTTGTTTTTTTTTACCATTGGAGAGAGTCAGGCCCCTGCTCCTGGTCTTTATGCTAGGCTAGGCTAACTGCCTGCTGACTCTAGCTTCATATTTACCACAGACGTGAGTGTGATATCTTGTCTAACTCTCTGCAAGAAAGCGAAGAAGCATATTTGACAAAAAGTCAAACTATCCCTTTAATTACACATTAAATAATGAAGGTATATTGTTTCATCACTTCCTGCTATGTCTTGAAATTCACACAAACTGATGATGATAACGATGACACTCACAGAGGAACCCCTGGACATATTCGGGACAGCCCTGCTCAGGCCAGTCAGTGTACTGCAGGTGCCAGACCGTCCTCTCCTGGCCAGAGAGCAGGTGTTTGACCTTTAACCCCGTGGTGGCGTAGCAGCCGGAGTCGGTGCGGAATTTGGTGGTCACCTTGAACTTGCCGTGAGTGGCCGAGTTGTGTTTGGAGCCCAGTTTGGGCCAGTAGCGGTGACTCTTGGACCTGCCGCCCTCCTGGATGGAAGAGAGGAAGATGGGAAAAAAAAGAGAAGAAGGGGATGAGGGGAAATAGATGATGAGCACTGAAACATAAAGACACAGTAACACACACTCTCACCGTCATCCTATTTCTCACACACAGAGACAGACGCCAGCTGTCAACCGCTGAAAAATATCCACATCTGCTTGTGCCATGTGTGTGCATATATCTGTGTGTGTGTGTACCTCCTCAGCAGTAACCATGGCGATGACGTTGACCCCCTGCTCCCAGACCATCTGCCAGAAGTCGGCACAGGTGTTCGCTAGCGGGCCCTGGGTGGCAATGTAGTGCCACTCCTCCCCTCTGATCATCACCTGGGAAAACACACATAAAGAATCAATTAGTGCACATGGAGATTACAGTGACTGCAGTGCAAACAAGAATCAGCCGATACCTGGGTAAACAAACTAATTTGCGAGCACATTTCAATTAAATAAAAACTCAGAATTTATATTTATAATATATTAAATGTTAACAGCTTATTTACACACATTGATATTAACCTCAACCACCACCGGAGGGCAGTATAAACACAATCTGTATGCACAGTTTGAGTCTTTTCTCTCATTTCAACCCCTCTTCTTTAGCTTTCTTTTGCTTTCCCTCATTAATAATCACAAGGCCACACACCGCACTGAAAAACTCCCCATCTTCAATACAACCACATAGACCTTACATAATGAGCATGTCCCAGCTAATTCCTCAGGCCCACCTCGTGACTGTAAACACTGTATTTAGAGACGGATGGGGAATAAACAAGGCCTTTTGTTCTGTGGCAGCTACCTTAAATGACGGGGGGAAGTAAGAGGGTTACACCGTGATAGGCAGCGATTCGGTGCTGCTTTGGTGAAATGCAAACTCATGCATGCACACAAGCTTGTTGTGCGCACACACTGTTTGCAACTAAGCATGAATAGAGGGCCAGTGAGAGCAGCTCAGGTTGACTTAAGAGGGTTTGGAGTTTGGACCACATTCTTTGGGAATTCCACGAGCTCTGTGAGCTTAAAGGCCCAAACAGGCTTCAACAGCTGCCTTTCATCCGTTCCTCCGAGCCATTCGCTGCTTAGGAATGACCACAACAAAGACGAGCCGAGAGCTGAATGTGTGGAGTTTATGCTCTGCGTTTTAATTTATGGTGTATGATGTGGGTGTTGCAAAGCACTTTTAGACTGATTAAGTCGAGCCAAACACATAAATTGGAATCTTATGAAACACTTTGTGAAATATTCTATCAGTTAATTGGACTGTTTTGCCAGCTAATGTCATCCTTTCCCTCTATATTGGTTCACACTGAAAACTGACAGATGATCCATCTGTAGATGCACTTGTTTTTATGCACATTTTAGATTTTTTTGACACTGAAATTTTAACAAAACTACTTTTACGCTATGCTGAGGAGGAAAAGATGGTGAATAGATAAAAGTACAAAGGGGCCAAAGTGCAATGGAAACAGCCTTGGTGAATAAATCATGATACACACGAAGCATGTGACCTAAAAGTCCACTGAAGAGACGAAAAATTGCAGCAGCCGAAAAGATCTGTGTGGAGGAAACTGTAACGTTCATTATTAAACAAACATTAATGCCATCTACATTGGTTTTCCACCGTCTGAGGTTTGACTGCTGCTGGATTAATTACATCATCTTGTATCAATCTCTTCTTTTTAGCGAGAACTGTTTATAGTAACAGCAGTTGATGGAAACGCGCATCGATTTGCATTAGGGCTGCCACGGGGTAATATATCGAAATTATATCGATATTGTGATATGAGACTAGATATTGTCCTAGATTTTGGATATCATAGCATAAGGTTGCATTCACGTCAGATCAGGTGGTGCGGCAAAAACGCAGGTTATCCCATTAATTTGGGCTGCTTCTGCGGCGGCGCCGAAAGAAAACGCAGTGGCCTGCAGCGGAAAAGTAGAA
Source organism: Adelosebastes latens (assembly GCA_916700685.1). Taxonomy (NCBI): domain Eukaryota; kingdom Metazoa; phylum Chordata; class Actinopteri; order Perciformes; family Sebastidae; genus Adelosebastes; species Adelosebastes latens. Next base: position 3,038 of record CAKAKR010036756.1, read on the forward strand.
TCAGAATCAACTTTTGGAAAACCGCCATTATCCGTCTGATCTAATGTGAACACAGCCTAAGTGTTGTCTTTTCCTGGTTTTAAAGGCTGCATTACAGTAAAGTGTTGTAATTTTCTGATCTTACCAGACTGTTCTAGCTGTTCTATTATTTGCCTTTACTCACTTAGTCATTATATCCACATTAGTGATGATTATTTATCAAAAATATCATTGTGTAAATATTTTGTAAAGGCATCAATGGTCAACCCTACAACATCGTCATTGAGGTATTTGGTCAAAAATATTGTGATATTTGATTTTCTCCATATCGCCCAGCCCTAATTTGCATTTCTTTTGATGATTTTCTGGAAATTCAGGTAAACTTTGTATTACATTTGAATGTTAATGTTAATATATCATGTTTATTGCCGCTGTCCAATAAAACCATGTATCTCCAATTTTGGTGATCTTAAATTTTTCAGGTAAACTGGACGATTAAGTGTTCCTTTATGGATTTAGCTACTTAAGCTAAATAAACCATTTAAAAACCCATTAAAATTTCCTGAAAAATGTATTGTCACAAAGACATTTTTTCTTGGCTCATGAAAAGTTGACATTTTGGAGATACATGGTTTTCATAGAACAATATAACGTATACAAAAGGACCTCCCATCTTTCATAATTTAACTCATGAATTAGATACAATTCTGGATTACAGAGAGGTAGATGCTATAATCATCCCTTAAATTCCTTTTTACACTTGTTGACATTTTACCCTTGACCCCTCGAGCACACCTTGATATGCGAGGCGTTGATGTAGCCCGTGTTGTTCTCCTTGTTTGGCACAAGCTCGACCCGATTCTCTTCATACGGAACGACGTCACGGAAACGGTTGCGCTCTGTGTTTTCGGGCAGAGTTGCTGTGGTGAGAGCACAGTCTGCCCTCTTCTTGGGCACCTGCTCATACTCAGTGAAGACCCGCTCCTCTTCCAGCTTCAACTCCAAGGTCTTGCACTGGAGGGACGGAGAGAAAAAGAAAGAGAGAGGAGGAGGGGGGTGTTAGTCATTCACATCATTCAGAGGTTTCTCTTTCAGTTCCCAAGGGGCTTTTATTCGTTTACATTCCACCATATCGAAAGAGACTATTCAGACCAGAAGAATCCAGAAATCTCATTATAATATACGTCCACATTTCTAAACCCTCGTCACCACTCGCAGCTGAATACTGACTTCAACATCAAAGAACTCAAAGCATGTATAATGCATCAACACAGCTGTAAAAGAGCAGACTATGCAGTGGTGGTATTCATCCTGATGGGGCTACATGTTTATTAGGCCAGTCATGTTTGAGAGGGCAGCATCTCTGTCTCTCTCTCTCTTTCTATCACTCTTTCTGTGTGGCTCGCTCTCGCTCTCTCTCGGGTCAAATTCTTAACATACCAACGGGCCTAGAGGCGATAAGCACCACCATGCCACGCGTTCCACAGCCCACTTAGGGCTTGCCCCCGTTAGCTTAGCAACAGACGAGACAAAGGCTGCGTTTCACACCTCCATACTCAAAAAGGGAGCCAACAGACAGTATTTGGGAAACGGGATGCATGAAATAGTGTGATAATCAGAGACTGTTTGATAATCTTCAACCAAGCCTCCTTTATCGCTGCTCTTAATCCAGAAAAGCAGCAGTTGTATAATTGTGGTGTAATTATATTTTCAGTCTAAAATTGATTTGAAAATTTGGTTACGTACCTTTTGAGCATTTGTGAGTAAAAAAGGAGCTCTAAAGAGCTTGTTTTGTATCTACAGTACCATAAAATGACAAGAATAAACCTAGAATTTAGGGCTGCAACTGACGAATATTTTCATTATCGATTAATCGATTAGTTGTTTGGTCTATAAAATGTCAGAAAATGGTGAAAAATGTCGATCATTGTTTCTGAAACTCCCGAGATGACGTCCTGAAATGTCTTGTTTTGTCCACAACTCAAAGATATTCAGTTTACTGTCATAGACGAGTAAAGAAACCAGAAAATATTCCCATTTAAGAAGCTGGAATCAGAGAACTTTTTTTTTCTTTCGAAAACTACTCAACCCGATTAATCAATTATCAAAATAGTTGGTGATTAATTTAATAGTTGACAACTAATCGATTAATCAATTAATTGTTGCAGCTCTACTATAATTTTCCCATTATAAAACATCCCAGCAGGTTTGGGCAGAGTCAAATCTACTGTAATGTACTAGCAACAAAAAACTGAAATTATTCTCAACCATAACACCACTATTTTCCTATTTTCCTTTATCAATCAATTGCACATACTATCTAACTAAAAAACAAACAAAAAGGACATTTTCTGGATCTTTCAAAATACTTCCTGATACACTGTTAAAGACATGAAATCTTGAAAACTCAAGCAACTCTACATATATTCAAAATAACATTTTGGTAAACATCTTACCCGTTCGTCGGTTGCAGCCTTGGCACCTTCTTCCGCAGGACTCTCGGGGACAGGCATCCGGGCCACGTAGAGACCGTTGAGGGCGGCCATCATCAGCGGCCTCTTCATGGAGTCCACGGACATCTTCTGTCTTTCCAGCGTCTTCAAGAGAGAGGAAAACCCCGGTGTCATGGTTACAGTTACCGGCAGCATTGCAAGACTGACTGACCTGTGCTGGCTTCAAATATCGGCGAGCGCGCACATGTGAGTGTGGGTGGAGAGAATTTGACGTGCATATGAGTGTGTGTGTATGTGTGTCTTGTTTGTAGGGCAAACCTGACTGTACCAATCCACTTGTATTCTGTCCAAAGGTGTGAACTAACAAGCCCTGAATGCAAAGCCTATTAAGAGTAGACTTCTTATCCAGCTCACTTCCCCCTCAACTTCTTTCATCCTTGTTTTGTTTTCCCTCACATATTTTTCATTCTCTCAGTCCTTTGTTTTTTTCCCACCTACCTATTTGGCCTCCTTTTCTTTACAGAACACACGCTCCCTCTGTCACCATGTCTTTTTTCCTCTCTAGCCAAACTCTGACCCACATTGTACGGTCCCTCCTTCCTCCTAAGGATTACCTCTCCTAATCTCTGATGCTATTAAACCTCCAGGACAGCTCCACCTCCTTCATTCCCTGTGGGACAGTCAAAACAACAGCTTGGGGGTCACCAGGGGTGTCCTCTAGGTATGAGATAAAGCAGCTAAGGGATAAGCACTTTGGATCGAAGCAAAATATTTGGGAATTTCATTGACTTGCGCTATAAACATCCGGGCCACACCAGGTTTGTCTTGAACAGAGAGGTTTATCGCAATTAAGTGAGGCGACTAACTTATACCTGGACTCTGGTGCTGTGTCAAATGTTTGTGCTTTAACAGAAAGCCGACCTACACAAGAACACCCAACCCAGAGAATAATCTGAGGGATTTATAAGGGTTTTAGCTGCCCGGGGGGACTCAGAGCCTAGTGCTACCCCCTCTCAGGTGCTGAACCCCGGATTACTGCTAATCAGGAGCTATGAAACTAGCAAACAACAGACTGAAACATTTAAAACTGTGCCAATGTGGTGGGTGTTTTCTGTCCAGTACAGGATGATGTGCAGCATGGATTTTATCAACCTGTTGATTATTTTACTTATTTGAATTACTTAATTACTTTAATATAAATACGATAAATTGTTTCGTCTATAAAAAGAATAGTGAAAAAAATGCCCACCACAACTTCTCTGAGCCCAAACAGACATCTTCAAATTCACTCCAATACCCAAAAATATTCGTTATAGATTGCAAAGTATTAAATCAAACATATAATACAGAGAAAAGCAGCAAATCTGAAATCACATCTGAAAAGTTGGAAGCCCCAATATTTGCCCTTTTTATTGCTGTCAAATAACTTTCTGTCAATTAACTAATTAATTAATCAACTTAGCACTTCAGCACTGATAAATAGCACATGTTATTAAATATATGTTGGCACTAGCACAAAATAAAAGGTGTCAAGAAACTGAATTACTGAATGATTGTCTTACCCTCTGAGCGATTTCCCTCTCCACTATGCTGTCTTCTAAGGAGAACATCTCCGACACCGGCCTCTCTTTGACCGGCTCTTTCCTCACCCTCTCCTTCACACTGGTCAGGTCTGGTTCTGAAATGGATGGACCTAAAACTGCCCCATTCACCCCACCCTGGTCCCCTCGGGTCAGTGTCCCACCAGCACCTGCACCACCACCACCACTACCACCACCTCCAGGCCCGCCGCCACCTGGGCTCTGCCCAGCTTTGTGCGCTCTGCCCTGGGCTTGGGTTGGGTCCATTGGTCCCTGGTTGCTCTGTGGTCCTTGATTGTGGTTATGGTGGTGAGTGTGGTTGTGGGTGCGGATTTGAGCATTGCTCGGAGGTCTGGGAGGACCCGGGTACTCTGGAGGGGGTTTGTTGGGCAGTTTGGCCAAAGCAGCCTGGAGCTGAGCGCTAATGCTGATGTCCTCATTGAGACCTGGGATCTGAACATCCAACTCAGGTCTCTCCTCTTCCTCCTCCTCCTCTTCACTCTCACTACTGTGTATGAGCATGGTAGCATTGGAAAGAGTCTTTTGATGCTGGTAAGCCACTGGTCCAGGTGGCGTTACAGAAGCCTCAGGTGCTTTCTGGGCAGGCATCTGCATTGGCAACTCCTGTGGCTGCTGAGGCGGAGGTGGAGGCTGAGGTGGGGGCTGGGGTTGTGGCTGAGGGGGCTGGGGCTGAGGAATGGACTGAGGCTGAGGGGGCATCACATGTTCTCTGAGAGTATTCCTCCGATGAAGGGGAGCGTTCATGCCCTTCATCACAAGGCCCTCCATCCCTCCACCTCCACCTCCTCTCATGCTGCTGATCACCTCCATGCTGTGTCTCTTGCCCAGGGTGGAGCGGTGCTTAGCCGCTGCAGTTAACGGTTCACTAACCTCCTGCAGGGACTGGTGCACCACGGCCGAGCTGTCCGGCTGGAACGTCTTGACCGACAGCTGCACCATGCGGGTCACCAGCTCTGGACTGCTGCCCCCCATGCAGCGGTGACGGTGGCTCGCCAGGTCTGGCGTGCTGGTGGCCGGGCGGAAGGAGCTGGAAGGGTAAGGTGGAGGAGGGCGCGACATGTGGTTTCTCAGCATGTTAGCCGTAGCTGCATAGCTTCCCGCATTGTTCCCCTGTTGTTTGGTATTCGCCAGCTCAGGTGTGCTGACAGTGTGAGAGATGGAGCTTCCTACACCTCCACCCCCGCCACTGCCTCCACCTCCATTAATGCAGGGTGAATGACAGGGGCCCTGGCTGCTGGCTGGTCCTCCCTGATGAGGGCCATGGGATACTGGCTTACTGTAGCTGATCTGCAAGGCCAACATTCATAGAAAAACAGTGTGAGATGTAGACAAGAGCAATAAATTTAACAAAATCAAACTCAGAGCGTCCACCTCTACCTGTGGTGCGTAAGGACCCGGGCTGGGCCCCAGGCCCTGATAAGGGCCCCTCTCCCTCATCTCTGGCTGGCTGTACACCAGAGCCTCAGGCTGGCGGTAAGCACACGCATTACTGATGTTCAGACTGCGGAGCGATTGGCTGTGGAGGTCATGGTGAGCGGGGAGCATGCGCCGCTTCTGCCGCATGACAGCGTCGTACTCAGGTGTGGGCCGGTAGGACGGAGCAATGATGGCGCTGTGGCGGTGGCTGGGGATGTAGTCAGGGCGCATGAGCTCGCTGCCGGGGATGCTGAGGTTGGAGGACATGGGCGAGGGCTGGACGAAATTCTGGGAATGATTGAGGGAGCTCAGGCTGGGGCTGCTGTACATGCTCCCATTGGGTACGGTACCGTTACGGTAGGGGAAGTCCGCCGGGCAGCGGTCCAGACTGGTCTCTGACTTGTAGTAGGGGTCGTCATGGAAGATACTGTCTAAAGATCAAAAGAGGGACGAAGAAAGAATGAAAAAAAATATTTTTTGTATGTATCTTTATTAGGGTTGTCAACGTTAATGCAAATTTGTTTTAACGCCACTAATTTCTTTAACGCATTACTTGCGATTTTTAGGTTGTAGTGGGCTCAGTTTTAAAGCTAGAGTGAAGATACTGGCATCATAAAATAAATAGCTAAATAATGCTACAAACTTGCGCTAAATTTTGGCGAGGAAAAACTGTCATGGCCATTTTCAAAGGGGTCCCTTGGCCTCTGACCTCAAGATATGTGAATGAAAATGGGTTCTATGGGTACCCACGAGTCTCCCCTTTACAGATGATAATCACATGCCGTTTGGGGCAAGTCATAGTCAAGTCAGCACAGTGACACACTGACAGCTGTTGTTGCTTGTTGGGCTTCAGTTTGCCACGTTATGATTTGAGCATATTCTTATGCTAAATGCAGTACCTGTGAGGGTTTCTGGACAATATCTGTCATTGTTTTGTGTTGTTAATCGATTTCCAATAATAAATATATACATACATTTGCATAAAGCAAGCATATTTGCCCACTCCCATGTTGATAAGAGATTTAAATGCTTGACAAATCTCCCTTTTAAAGTACATTTTGAACAGATAAAAAATGTGCGATTAATTTGCGATTAATCATGGACAATCATGAGATTAATCGCAATTCAATATTTTAATCGATTGACAGCCCTAATTTTTATACATCTCTACCAAGCGTTCAAACAGTTGGTAGAGTTGTATGGTTCAATTTTCCATAACATAAAGCAAGTATAACAGAATATAGAACATGATGAACCCACAATAACTCATAGTTAGAAGAGTGTTCAAGCTAACAAAACAAACAGAAATTCAAAAGAAAGGTACATAAATTAAATTAAATCAGGAAAAATGGGGACCAAATTTTCCTAAAAGTCCTTTAGAGCAAACCTTATTCTTTCAAAGTTGATTGTACTGAAGGTGGTTCTGGTATTTTGATTTAAGGCCATAAGCAATGAACAGTATCTGCGGCACCCTCAAGGTGTTTCTGATGTGGCAAAAATGATCATTGTTTGGGTCTGGTTGCACTGAAGCACCGACCACATTTGAAACAATTCTGAAAATGTCCTCCCAGTAGTTAACCAACTTAGAACAGCATAGATTTGGAATATTTTCTTCCCACCATAATGAAGGAGACAGTGGTATGCATGTCATTCCTCTTTACTCAACAAACAGAGCATTCTCTCGTGTGAAACTATCTCAAGCCCACAAGCAGGCAGACGTACATAATCTCTGTCCACACAAACGGAGTGTGATGCCTGAGGTCACACTACAGAATGATCTCACACCCACGCATAGTAGCACACCCAGAATGTTTTTCCACTCTGTTTTACTGTCAAGCCGACATCAGTGAAGCTCTTCGGATTATAAGGCCGACTGAGTGTGTGAACAAGTCAATGAAAGAGCGAGGAACAAAATGAGGTCACTGCTCTGCACCCCAAACGTTGGGCTCTAATTGGCTGGGAGATTGTTAAAATACAAATGGGCTGTGAGTCACACGCCTGACGGGAAAGACACAATTAGCTCCATTCAAATGCTTCAGTTATCATCCGGGAGGCTGAGATCTTAAATCACACTGTGGTCACAGCAGTGAGCTGGAGGGGTTGAAATCACTCTAAATGTGTTTGTCTGTGTGTGTTTTACACGTACCTTGAGAGCTCTGTGTGTCCTGGTAATGCTCTCCATACTGGGAATGCATTGACTGGAAGTTACAGGACTGGGGCCGCGGCTGAATGAAGAAACACATTTAATGCAATTAAGAAGAAGCAGTTCATTTTTATACTCCATTAAATTATGCTTATATCATGATCTGCCTCTAAATACACCTTAAAATGTCACATTGCAATCTTTCCTAGCACGACAGGTGACTGTGACCGACTCAGATCTACGCCAGGGCCGTGGAGTTGTCAACCGCCAAAGCCTGCGGTTCTCCAGACAGACAACTGAGCACTCGAGTGGACTGACTGAACAGCTATTGTGCCACATTTAGCCGAGCCATTGTCTGGCCAGCAGGGAGGGAGACGCACAAATCACTGCCTTCATTGTCGCACCGGAAATCAGAGCAAGCAACACCCTTGCAAACTTTCCAACAACACCCACCACACCACCAACGCACGTTAAAACCAAAGGCTCCATGGCACAATTAAGCGCTGCCCTGAGTGGGAGAGCAGGGTCAAATCTCTAACCACAGCCGTTTCTGTCTTCCCTCCCAAATTCTCCCTCCGTCCCCTGCCTTCTGGTCTCATTTACACACTGTGTCAAACCACTGAGCAATAACCAGCGATAATGAACCACATCAAAGCAAGCTGACGGTACCAGAGAGAGGCGGTTGGTCCAGGTGGGTCTCCTCCTGATTGGTGCAGGTGAGTGCGTGGGCCTAAAGAGAAACATAAGAGATGATTCACAGACTGAAAGAATCGTAAACTCTATATAACCAATTCAAGATTAACGTTATACAATTTGTTTTGGTGTTTTCTTTTCCATAATCTTCAAAAAGTTGGTGAACTCTATTTTACATTAATTTACACATATTAAACATTAAAAGGATAGTTTGGGTGTTTTGAAGGGAGGTTGTATGAGGTACTTATCCATAGCCAGTGAATTACCTACAGTAGATAACAGACGGCACACGCCCAGCTAAAAGAAACAGACAGGAGTTACCACACGGGGTCGGCAGCAAATCGTGTTTTAGCCACCTAAAAGAAAGGCCCACTTAAAAAAAAAACAATATCAGTTTAAGTGTACACTATATTTAGAATATTTTCACCGGTTGACAGCTATACAGTCTATGTTTCCATCGTGGAACTGAAGTAACCAGACTCCATTGGAAAAAACAGTAATTTTACCTTGCAGAACACAGGAGTTGCTGGTCTACTGCTGCCTTAATTGATTAGCTTGTTTGTGTTGTTGTGTGACTTTGATTAGTTCGGATTCACCAAAGTCACACAATAGCACAAACAAACTAACTGATCGAGGCAGCGGTAGACCAGCAACCCCAGTGTTCTGCGGAGTAATATTACATTTTTTTTCAATAGAGTCTGGTGGCTTTGGCGAGAGCATAGATGTATAAAACGGCTTCAGTTGCCCGTCAGAAAAGGCTGTTTCATGGCAAAGTAAAGCGGTGAAAATATTTTAAATATAGAGTACACTTAAACTGATATTGATTTTTTTTAGGTGGCTAAAATACATTTTGCTGCCGGCCCCGTCCACAGCAGTAGATTTCTTTGCTTCCGAGCGGTGACTCCTGTCTGTTTCTCCAAACTGGGATTGTGCCGTCATCTATTTTAGGTAATACACTAATTATTAATTAAGTACCTCATACAACCCCACTTCAAAACAGCCAAACTATCCCTTTAAATTGCAGATAATTCAGGATATATAGTCTTCTAGCGGCCTTCAGCTGGCCTCTCCGGTAGCCTCGAGACTCACTCTGCACAGATCTTGTTCTGTTTGTAGAATTTGTGTCTGGCCGTGAAAAGACGAGCGATGTACTTTGCCATTTCCATATCCTCCTGCAGATACAAACACACAAAGAAAAACATGGATATTTTAAATTAACACAGCAGTTGTATTCATAGAAATTCAAAACCCTGTATTTGTCTCTGTACAGGGATATCTAGGAATGTGTTTGTGCTTTTTTTGTTTAACTTCCCACTAGAAACCTTGTATAAAGCATGTTTGTGTGTACCGAGACCACCCGCAGACACAACACTCACCATGTGAAAAATGATGGTGTCGTCTCTGCTTGTTATCTCCACTGTGATGGCTGACTTGTTGTGCGCTATGGTGCCAATGTCCTTCCACCTGTCACACACAAACGGAAACACAAACAAATGCACACAAGGATTGAATTTTCCCACACAAAATTCACAATATTTTCTTCCATATTCATAGATTTGTATAAACCCTGCTACCTCATGATCACAGAAAAAAAATAGATAAATACGATGGAGGGTTGGGGGCTTACTTGTGGAGCATGATGGATCTGCCATTTCTGTGTTTGACAAACACTCCAATGAAGGACACTCCGATGAAAATATCGTTTGTGTAGTTGTCCTGTGGAAGAAGAGTGAATATCGTTAGGACTAAGTCTTCTCACAATCAAAGAAATCGGCTACTCTAGAGGTTTGTGTGTCTGTGTAGGAGGCTGTGAGTGATACGTTCACCTACCTTAGCGGGAAAGCTCTCCTGCCCAAAGCCGTCCAGTTTCTCCACCTCTTTGATGTACAGCAGCTCTGCCTCAGCGGTCTGCATTCGACTGAGAAAGTACAGACAGATATAGTACCTGGTACTAGGTCTCTGCATCTTTTTTCTCTCTCTTTTTCAAATGTGCACATGTACAAACAGAATAAAATGAAGCTGACAGTACCAGTGACTCTTGTGCTCCTCAGCGACTTTCTGGGTCCACTCCTCCAGCACCTCGTCTCCATTAGGCCAGTTCTGAGAGGAAAAACAGAAGTGAGCAAAACATCAGGCAGAAAATAAGAAAGAAATGGAAGAGGAAAACATGAAAAAAACTGACTAAAGACCTTTACACACCGGGGGCGCGATGAATAAACGACACAAAAATACAAAATACTTGCTTGCGAATATTATACGTCTAGTGCTTTTATTGTGAAGAGTAAGAACGGAAGAAGTGGATCCTGTATGCGCGGCCTTTATGAAGGTTGAAAGGAGTAATAAGTAATAAGTTTGCCGTCCTGGTTCGGACTGTGGAGCCTCCGTGTTGTTGTTTCATAAATATAGGCACAACTCCACCTGCCTTTATTCGCGGTGCAAAAGCTCAGAAAAATAAGAAGTTGTTCTAAAAAAAAAGTAAGTAGCTTTCTTGCTGCATGATATCCACATTCTGTGTGAAAGTATTCACGACAAAAAACAACAGTTCGAAAAAACATATTGATGTGCAAATTAGGGCTGTCGCGATATAAGATTTTCACTACATGATTGCTGTGGCCAAAAGAATTCACGTTAACGATATTATCGCGATATCTATAGAAAATTTGAATATAAAAATACCAATGCCATCAGTCAAATTCATCTTTGTTCATTGTGCGTTTTGTCTCTTTTTGGGCAAATGAATTAGACTCAAAATACGAGTGTAGGGAGGTGGAGAGAGAGTGTGTAATCATAACTGTTTATATAAAATGATTTAAGAGACGCTGGATTATTTACACAATATTATCATATGTGTATTATTAACAAGATATCAATATTTCATTTTTAAACATCACGGCTATCGTCAATACCGATATATCGTGGCACCCCTTGTGCAAATTCATCGCAAGCAAAAAAAAAACACCTCCGCTGTGTAAAGGCCTTTTTACTCTCTTCAATGAGTCGATGGTGTAGCAATGAACATCAGGTAGCTGGATATGTAACAGAGTAAAATAGTGTTCCGTTGATGTAATACATTTGGTATCCACTAGATCTTTATCTCACTCCGCTCCTTATTCTTTCTCTTTATTCTGCCTGTCAATCAGGCATGCAGAGAGAGGAGGTACACAGGTGACACAAGAATGTGTGCCTTCAGGCGCCACACAAACACACACAGAAAAACACACACACACATATTTGAACAGTGAAGGACTCACCACTGGGAAGAGCACGTACTCCCTGAGGAAGTCCTGAGACATGAACTGAGTGAAGTCTCCAAAGTCAGCTAGAAAATACAAACACATATTTATTACCTTTTTAGGTAAAAACCTAATTTTCAAGTGTATGAACGTAACATTTACAAATCACACATCACCTGGAATGTATCGTCTTTTGTTGTGAAAACTGAAAACTGTCGGGTAACATTCACACTCCAGATGGTATGAACAGACATTTGTTATTATAAATACTGCATATATGTTTTAATTGGCCTTCATCTAAAAGGTTTTTATCTACATAGTTATTCATTCCTAAGGATATGTGTGTGCCAAAGAAGATAACGTCGAGATAATGTCAAGATAATTAGTCTTTCCAATTAATGCCAAGGTTGTTTTCTTTTTTCTCCATAGAGTTGTTGCAGAAAGTAATAAAAACAACATATTTGCCTTGTTCTAAGTAACATATTTTGATATCAAGACTGTTGCTGACTGTTAAATTGCTGTAGCTAAAACTTTGCTACACTTTTTTTTTTCTTTTAATGTAGCTAAAGGCTTACTTTCCAAGTTTTTGGAGCATTTCTAGGGAAGAAATGTACACAGTTGCCACATTAGGGAAGCAAAAATGTTCTACTTTGGCTAATAGTTTTTGATTCAGAGTAACCAGAAGCTACTTGTTATCTCAATAAGCTAACTAATTAGTTACACGTGGATTTGTTCCATTCTCGTTCCTTGTAACTAATCAAAAATCAGTGCACCTTATTGTTACGTGTTACAAAAATAAATGTCTACAGCACACCAGTATTGTCCCCACCTGCACACCATCTCCATAACATTGTCAGGCCTCCAGATAGGGCATTGTGAGTGCATCCTAAGTACTGTTCTGCTGTCTGTCGGACAAAAGGAGGTGCAGCGGAGGATCCTTGCCTCCTTTCAGATAAGCGTCTTCCTGATGCTACTAATGCTAACCTTGGAACTAGCGATAAGCTAACTGTCTGTTTACATTCCCCCTGAGACACAGACAGCACCCAGGAACAAGACCGAGGAGATGGAGTGAGGTTGTGTGTGTATGTGTGTGTGTTAAGACTGATACCATAGGAACTCAAGTGGACTGGGCTCTCCCAGTGGTATGCAGCCATATTAGGTAGTGAAGTCGAGATGACCTGAGAAAGTGTGAGTTTGTGCTCACTCTTTCTCTCTTGTGCTGCCTGTCTCCCTCTGGTAGATTATTCACATGAGATGTTTGTTCATGCATGTGTGTGTGTGTGTCTTACCTTGTACTGCTAGGCCAGCTAGTCTGATCCCCTGCTCTACTGTGCAGTGGAGACGTCCATCCAACACCACTTTCTTCACCTGCAGGTAATACTGATACCTAGGGGAGAAAGAAGGAAAAAAGAAAGAAAGAGTTATTAAGATGAGATGCTGTAGAGTGACACTGGTGTTGGAAATGTTTTACTTTGACAAAAAAATTCATGTTTTTAGCCATGGCAGCCGCTAGCAGGGGTAGTCTACAAGGAAGACCGCAAACTGGGGAAACTCTCGCGAGATTGTTAAGGTTAGGCATTGACCTCTAATAGTTAAGGTTAGGATAGGTCGTCGGGCAGTGAGTCTCGCGAGAGTTTTTGCAGATCTCAGATCAGATTTCACAATTTGCGGGCTCCCTTCTAGACACGACCGCAGGCTCTAGGAATGGCAATATGGGTCTGTCGGTCAGTCCACCACAGACTGAAATATCTCAACAATTATTGGATGGATTGTGATGACATTTTATACAGACGTTCACGATTCCCTGACTTTTCCTCTAGTGCCACCATGACGTTGACATTTTTGTTTCGTAGTGAAATATCTCAACGACTATTGGATGCATTGCTATGAGATTTTGGCTTTTCTAATCTCAAACATGCACACACTACAAGATTTGAAAATAATGACGCATCACACACTACAGGATATTATTCATTATTGTGCCAGAGGGAGCAATGCACCACCTCATGTGATCTCATATGATCTCATAGGGAAGCAGACGTAAACAAAGTGGAGACTGATGTGCTGTAGTAATGCTTTGCAGTGAGACAAAACGAAAGCAGAAGGTTAAATGAGTCTGGATGAGAAAATGGTTGGGGAGACGCGGTCAACACGGGTTGTCTATTCTTCAGCAAGAACTGGAGGTGAGAATTTAACTGTCAGTTTTAACATCTGTCAACAGTAGTATGCTAACTAATGTTAGCCTCAAGGGCTAGAATGTTTATTGTTGCTTGGCAACACCATCAGCTGCTCTGGGTTGGCTTGGGAGGTACTGATGTTATCATCCAGATTTTAACTCCTAAATAAAATAATATCAAACATGTTTGATATTAATCGTGTCGGCCCCGATGAGTCTATGAACAGTTCGGGAGGATTAAGACTGGATCTGTAAACGCCTCACTTTATCAGATAATATGGGTCGAACATCAGTACCGACCAAGGTCCCAGACCAGATCTTTCCTCTGATTGTCGGGAGGGGTGAATCAGGGATAAAACTCCTTTAGTCTGAGCCCGGCTTTAGTCTTGCTCACACTGCATACCACAGCCTTTCTACCAGCTCAACTGCACAAAACATCTGACTAGGTGGGTGGTAAGCACTCTTATTAGCTTTCAGAAACTCACCAGAATTTCGGTTGGTGGTTATTGTAATTTTTCCAACTAGCCACACTGTCTCTGAACACCACTTCTATTAAATCGAGTTGGAAAACATGATGGCTTTCACTTCAACACATTTGACCAAAGAAAGTAAGAAGAGCTGTGATCAAGGCGTTGCTACATTAGCAACTGAAGGATTGCAAACATCCAAAGAGACACCACAGAGAGACGTATTCTTCTGCTTCTGGTTTGTGCAACAGAAAGTATGCGTCAAGACAGTATTGGCAACACGCATTAGCCATTTAAAACAATGCCAGAGAAGCCTGTTGCAGAATCCAAGTGAGGAATGAGTGAATCACCTCTATTTGAAATACCAGTGACTCATTTTTGACTTGAGAGGAAGCCAAATGTACACCAGTACGGGCTAAACAATACGATTTTATAGGTCTGTAAATTTTCGGCTAACGGCGAGCATGTTACATGGAGCTAAGGACTGAGTTTAATTTTAGGTAGTGCCAACACAAGCTGGACAAAAGAGGAGAATTGTAATTGAGGCAAACTGGGGACTGGGCACCGTGGTTTTGGGCAGTGGTGGTTTTGCCAAGTGTAAGCCGATATGATGACACAGTTCAGATTGTTGAGCCCACTTGCAGCCTTCACATAATGTGGTAAAAAAGTCCCAAAACCCCAGAGGCTGAAATACGCCGAGCTCCTTAAAGTTTCTGAGCTCCTTTTGTCCACTTTTAGCCCGCGGTCCAACTGGATGTTTGTCTTTTGGAGAATGGAGTGGCCACACAGGAGGAAAGAGAGAATTGTCAGGGTGACCGGGCTCAGCTGCGTAAAAACTCGCACACACCGTTTCCTGTTTGTTGCCATGGTGACCACCGGTCTTTCCAATGTGGGCCGTGAGACACCTTTTCTGACGTACACACACACACACAGTCAGAAGAAGCTGAGTGGAAGCGTACATTAGACAGTCCATGCCAGAGTACACAAACGTCTACGTGGGAACCACTGAGCTATACATGCTTAGTCATTCACTCAGTCTCTCATACACACTCAAACACGCACACACATACTTTTGAGTTCCTCAATTCCTACATTTTCTTTCCTCCTCTGTCATCTCAGTTGCTCTCACCAATCTTCCACCATTTAGCTCCCTCTGAATTGTTAATTTACCCTCATAGTTTCAGAGTTTCATGCCCTCCTTTATGTTCTTTACATCTTTCATGTTCATATTCTTCTTCACATTCTCTCCTCCTGCTTGTTCTTTTCTTTTTTGAGCTCCACTCAGCATACTCCCAGGCCTATAATCTGACCCCGCCCTCCTCCCTCACCCTGTCATTACACCCGTTGGCTATGCTGCCATTCCGTTCCCGTGGCAACCCCCTAATTAGCCAACCCCAACCGCCGTGGCTGCAGCGTTGGGGAGGAGCCTGATGCGGTGTGGAGGAGGGGGGGTGGGAGGAGCCTCGCGGGACACAAAACCCTTCAAATGATTGTGGACTTTGTTTTTACAAACTCTCCATGTTTTCCCAGCGCTCTCAGTATGGGGTCTGGGGAAATGTTGAGGTTGACAGTGGTTGGTTCTCATTCTGAGGTTCAATGGTAACAGCATGATGGTGTTTATATATATATGTGAGGCCAGCGGTGGAGAGGCGGACGGTAAACTGTTAAAATAACTATGAACAAGTGAAAGCGTGACACTGAAATTACACAAAACATCACAAAACAAACCTTTTAGACTTTTGACCTTTAAAAAAAACCTTTGTCTACTTGTTTACCCTGTACACAAGTCGGATAGGTCTACAGGTTGGGACTAGTTCAGCCAAAAGGAGATTTTTCCTTCTCAGTTTGGTTCATTTGAATACTTTTCAGAGGCCCAAAGAGGTAAAATTATCCAGTAATTCACAAGAAAAATAGAAAAAAAAAGAAAGTCTGAAAAGCTGAACCAGCAGCACAACTAGGGCTGGGCAATATGACCAAAAATCTACATGAGGATAAATTATCAGACAAGATAAAGCACTTCAGCATCACGTAAGAAAACTAAGTTGCTTATTGACCTGAACAACAAGGTTTTGATTGATAGTCTCAAAAGGTTACAAAGTCATAGAAAGCACTCCATTCATCATAAATAAGGTGTGTTAGTGCTGTTAAAATGGTTAAAAACTTAGATTTTTCTATATATGTTTCAAAATCTTGAATATATGAGAAAATGTTTCTGTGATGCTTCTTGATTCTGTTATTTTGCCATTTATCCGGGGATATCCAAAGTATACACGGTATAATAATGCAAGAACTCTGGTTTACTGGCAAGATAAATTATCAGCTTTATCTTGAGAACAATAAATAAAACAACAATTATTTTTGTCCTTTCTCATATTGGCTCACTTCTGAAATGTTTGTCCTGTTTAATTAAACGCCGTCTCTGGAAAGACATATTGCCGTAAGTCACTTTTCAGTGCTGAAATTCAATTTACCTTTGTTGTATGATGTTGAAAACTAGAGCTGCAATTAATGTTTATTTTCATTGTCAATTTATCTTTCGATTATTTTCACGATTAACTGATTATTTGTTTGGTCTATAAAATGTCAGAAAATGGAGAAAAATGTCGATCAGTGTTTCCAAAAGCCCAAGATGACGTCCTCAAATGTCTTGTTCTGTCCACAACTCAAAGATATTCAGTTTACTGTCATAGAGGAGTAAAGAAACCAGAAAATATTCACAAAAAGAAGCTGGAATCAGAGGATTTAGACTATTTTTTTCTTCTTAAAAAATTACTCAAACGGATTGATCGGTTATCAAAATAGTTGGCGATTAATTTAATAGTTGATAACTAATCGATTACTTGTTGAAGCTCTACCTCCGACACATATCTAAAAAAACCTGGGCTAATAAAACCAAAACTATCTGCATGGCTAGATATCACTAGAGATAAGTGAGAAAACATGTGTTAATGTAATTTGGGTGAATCTATCCTTAAGAGTAAGTAAAATAATAGAATTTAATTAACAACCTAATCATGTTCTGGCCACATAGACTATCACTCGTAAGCATACACATATAATATGTGTCCACAAAGACATCCTTATGATGGCACACACCTGGCACGCATGTCAGAATGACATCACTATGCTGTAATAACAGGTGAACGTACACACACACACACAGACATGAGGTAGAGCTTTCCTCCTCACTGAGAGTTACTTGTGACTTCCACCATGGCAGAGCGCTCTGCTGGCACTCCAGGCAGCCACACAGGCACAAAGGGCCCTTTATATGCCCACGCATGTTCAAGCCCCGCTCAAGACATGCTGCCAGATGTCCAAGTGGCCCGGACAACAAGCCTGCAAGCATATGTGCATGCATGCATGAATGTGTGTGTACATATGCTTCACCCCCACCCCCCCACCTCTGCAGTGGTGTGACCCTGACCACCCCCTCAACCCTGGATGGGTGCAGACGGCTTGTGTGGGAGGCCGGAGGATTTCACTTTGAAATGTGTTGAATCAGCAAGGGGCACAACAGAGTACAGCTGTATGTGTGTGTGTGTGTGTGTGTGTTAGTGATAACTAGCTGAACAATGCAAGGATTTCAAGGCTGTTGGTGCTGCTAGCCTTGGGGGCTGCTGAGGCCAGCTGGCCTCGCTCCGGTCAACAGCTCTCTGTTTAGGTTCCTCACTTTCTCTCTCTGGGCCACTTTAACCCTCCTTCATATCAGTGAGACAGAAGGAGCAGAAGGCTTCAACCACACACACCTTCTGCAAGATGTGTGTGTGGTAAAAATGGAAAGTATCCAAAGAGGTGGTTTCCAGAAAGAGAAAAGAAAGGAGGTGGTACAGGAGGATATCTAGTTAAGTGAGTAATATATAGGAGGTAGTCTGGGATTAGTACAAGAAGCAGTTCAGGGCTCAAACACAGTGCAACTGACTCTGGATGATACACTCACACCTAAGCAGTCCAACCAATTTGGTTATGACCAGTAATGTGAGTAAGGCATTACTCTGATTTATGTGTTTACATGGGCGGCCTAAAGGGCCATTCTGGCTAAAAATGCACTCTACAGATTCTGGTACAAAGTCAAAGCTCATCCTCCACTGTTCAACTTCAAACCCAATCTGGGGTTTATCCTTGCGGCCATCTTGGTGTGAATATTGTTATAAAACCATTAGCTCTTTCTATTAGCTTCATCACCATAGAGCAGGGCTGCCCAAAGTGGGGCCTGCGGGCCAAAGTTGGCCCTCCATAAGGTTCGATTTGGCCCGCCAGATGTTTCTAGCAATTTTCTTTTTTCTTTAATTAAAAGACCCGCGTGATTGCCGGCGATCCCGACTGACTTTACTGTCTTTCAGGGCTAGAGTGAAGTTACTGGGATCATATGAAACTAGAAAACCTAACCATGTCATGCTAGCTTATTGGGAACAAGGCTAAATAACTAAATTTTGGGGAGGAAAAACTGGCATGGCCAATTTCACAGGGGTCCTTTGACCTCTAACCTCAAGATATGTGAATGAAAATGGGTTCTATGGGTACCCACGAGTCTCCCCTTTACAGACCTGCCCACTTTATGATAATCACATGCAGTTTAGGGCAAAAACATGCAGTTTTTTTAATGTAATATAAATGTGTTATTTTCGCCTATTGTAAAAATGGTGTATTTGAATATTCCTGCATACCAGGGTCCTTAAACAATCTTGGAATTGCATAAATTGGGTATGACTGGAAATGAGCCCAATTGTATTAGGCAGGTGGGTTTTAAGGGTTTCACTGTGTAAAGAATATTCAATTAGGGGAACTTGGTATCGTAGTACCATTTTGCTTCTTAACAATATAATACAATACAATACAATACACTACACTACAATAGGTGGTTGCTTTTGGGCCGTGGCCCACCATTAAGTTCCAGTTTTGGCCCTCCAAGAGAAAAACTTTGGGCATCCCTGCCGTAGAGCATGTACAAAGATATTTGGTAAAGATGCCACTTCAAGCATGGAAAGTTTGTTTGTATTTTAGAGGACGTCTGGAGATCATAAAACGAAAAGAGAAACAAAGTGAAACATCTTCCCAGTAAAAATATCTTTGACAAGCATCGTCAGGAAATTGGATAAAAACATGTGTTGCAAAACATGGTAAAAAAACTCTAATTAAGTTTTTAAAATGACATAATAGAACCCCACATAGTGTATCTTGCAGCAATAACTGAAACTATGAGCATAACTGCATCAACATAATGGAGAACAGTGTTTACATGGGCTCCAGCTTTCCTGCATTACTGCCTTAATTGCTTGATAATTCAATTATTGGTGTGAATATGCAGCCAGTAAGCACACACACACACACACACACACACACACACACACATATACACACACATATACACACACATATACACACACATACACACACACATACACACTGATACTTTAGCCCCCTGCTTTGGGTAATTTTCACAGCTGCATGAAGAGAGGAAGAGAGCGAAGGAAAAACAGATGAATGGATGGACGGGAAGAGAGGGAGATCTCGTATCAGGTTACACATCAGTCAAACACTGAACTTCAAAGACCAGACCACATTATAAAACTCACATTACTTTCTCAGTAAATCTCATTTACTCAGAGGAGGCAGAGTCAACACTCTGTCTCTCTAGTTTCTGGCAACAAGTTAAGATGAATTTGTTTATAAAACCAAGTGTTCTTTTCTTACAATCTAATTTCTGTTAAAATGAACAGAGGAGGCATTTTAAACCCATGACCTACATCTCAGTTGGCAACTACAGTTTAAGGCCAGGAACATTTTAGTTTTAAAAGTAACTTTCCTAAAAAAAGGGTTTAGTGAAACAGTAAATCAAAGCACAAGCGTCCCAAAAACCAAATCCACTCACTCCTACTCTGTTTTTAGACACAAACACAAACATACTTTTCTATGCGGACACATAAATATGTGTAAGTTCCAGCAGAAACACATGCTGGCAGCGAGCTTAAACCACATAAATAACAAGGTACAAACCCAAAGCCAAGTGTTGCTGCCAAACTTTTACTTTCTCTGTCCCCACTTGTCTTCCTCTTTGCCTCTGTCATTCTTTCTCTGATTCCTGCCCTTCCCCCCTTCATCACCAGACCAGGTGTGTAGAAAAAACAAAGATCTGCTTCATTGGATGTGACCCAGATCAACCTCAATAAATTATCTACATTTAAAAAAAAAGAAGGGCCGTCAGTTGGAACTGTTATCATTCCCACACTGATTTATGTTCTCAAAGGAAAGTACAGACAACATAAGAGCAAAGAAAGCTTTTTAAACCCTTGATTAAGGCAATAAAAAAAGTGTGTTTTGAACTTCATCAAAAAAAAGATTGTTCTCAACTTGATGTGAAGAAAAAAGGGGATGGGTCTTTTAGAAAAAAGCTTGCCTCGGGGACCGTGTATGTTCTTACAATGTGGTGTATTGTGACTAACTCTTCTGACAGGGCTGCAGCTGGCTTCTGAGAGGATTCTTGGGGGGAGTGTGCGAGGTGTGCGAGGTGAGTGAGTGTGTGTTTTGTAAACCAGACATCCCCCCGCCACCCCTACCCCCCCCCCCATTTACCCCCAGCACTTCTGCTGGGAGGAATGTGTGGTCCGCCTCCTACGCTGGACGGCTGTGCCAACATTCCTGACAAACAAAAAAAAAAAAGAGAAAGAGGGAGAGAGAAAAGGAGGACGAAGGGATGAAGAGAAAGAGAGTAAAAAATGCGGGATTGGAGTGATGTGGAGATCTGCTCTTGATAAAAAGGAGCAGGGGTGACACTATGTAGAGGGATTGTAAGAGAAAGAGAGGGGGCTTGAGGAAAAAGAGGCGACCATTGTTCCCTAAATTGCCCCTTAGGCCCCATCATAACCCCTTCAACCCCCATAACCCCCATACACACACACACCATAAAGGCCTGCAGGGGTTTCCTGGAAAACCATCTCTTTACCAGAGCAGATCCTGACTTCTGTATAACGAACCTGCAGACACACACACACACAAACTCTCTGTATCAGGCCGGTCACTGATACATGATGATTTCATTATTTTCTATGTAAGCACAGAAATAGCATGTCCAGTCCTGCCTCCTCAAAAAAGCGAGGTGATTCAACAGCGTAAATGGTTAACACACTCACACACACACACACACACCTTAAAGCTAACTCTGGCGTCAAAACATCAAGCTGTGACCTGCAGTCGACCTTTCCCACATCCAGCGAAGCAGAAGCCGCAAATTCACCAGCTCCGTGCGAGGCAGACCTGCAGAGTGTGTGTGTGTGTGTGTGT
>CAKAKR010036761.1:0-34015 GCA_916700685.1 Adelosebastes latens
AATAATAAATATATACATATATTTACATAAAGCAGCATATTTGTCCACTCCCATGTTGATAAGAGTATTAAATACTTGACAAATCTCCCTTTAAGGTACATTTTGAACAGATGTTCAAAAAAATGTGCCATTAATTTGCGATTAATCCTGATTAACTATAGACAATCATGCGATTAATCACTAAATATTTTAATCGACTGCCAGCCCTAGTACCAACCATGTCATGTTAGCTTGTCAGGAAGAACGCTAAATAACGCTCCAAAGTTACGCTAAATTTTGATGATGGAAAACTGGCATGGCCATTTTCAAATTATTTCAGATGTTGACAAACTGCATAATTTGCAGTTGAAAAAAGGTAATGAATCATAACATATCGCAATATATCTTATCGCAATACTCAGCATATCGCAAAATGTTTAAAATCGCAATAAGATCGTATCGTGATAATATTATATTGTGGGGCCTCTGATGATTCACATCATAAGTTATCTGGGGAATGACCTCTGAACAAAATTAGATTTATAAACATACACAACTACATCTAGTAAAGAAAGATGTTCCATTAATTCATATTTTCAAAATAACATTCCGTTGTACAGTCAGAGAGAATTATCATCCTTTATTTTTATAAAGATGTTACCTACAAATACATATTATACTTGATGATTTTACCTTCATTGTAAGCTGCCTCGCTGCCTCGCTGGATGCTACACGCTCACCGTGTTTGTCTCTGTGTTTCTCAGATGTGTCAGAACTCATTTTCATCCTCCGGCTGGTGAGAATTTAGAAACGGTTAACATCAAACGGTCCCCTAACCCGGCCTCGATCGGTCAAGACAGGCCAAATTAACACCCGGCGCTCTGCTAATGCTTCTGAGGAAAGGTGCTAACAGGCAGGTTGTGTGGCGAGCTCATCCGACCCCCCCACCGCTGACAGAAACGCCTGTCTCCCTTTTATACAACAAAACACTGTCAACAAAGAGTTACATCATGCTGAAAGACATTAATTTACAGAAAACAAACTGTAATGATCTTTTTGAAATGAATGTTTTACACGTTGCAGCAGCTGACGTGTTATTAATAGAACGTGTTCTATATTGATTCAATGAGTAAATTGGAAATATAAAACAACATTTGACATCTTAGCTAAGAAAAAGAAAGGAAAAACACTTTTTATTTCATACATGATACAGTGAGTTTATATGTTTTGATGGAAGTTGTGTGCAGATCTGTAGTACTTGTACTTTATTAACCCGGTGACTCTGGACACAGCGCCTGCAGCAGCCTGATTCATCTCTGTCAGACGGGCTCAATTTGTTTAGTTGTGACATTTCAGATAGGTTGCATCCAGAGCACAGTATGCTTGACTAGCTGAGGCATTTTGAAGTAAAATAAATATATTTTAAAAATGCTCTAGGACCAGGAATAATGGACCTGTCTCTCTCTGTGTGTGCAGCAGGTTTGCATGTCCTCTGCTGTTGATCAGTCGTTGCCTGAACAAGATTTTAGCAAGCAGAGTGTTAACAGATAAACTGACAACCAGATGTCTCAGATTAAATGAATTCAAAGGCCTCATAAAGAGCTACATCACCAGGAATAGGGAGTCTTTGACCGCTGAATGATGCCCCGTTGTGCCGGAGCAAAGTATCCTAACACAACACACAAGCCAAAGTGTCCTCTGATGTATTTCTCTCAAAGAGTTCTCCTGTTTGGGAGCACCGATGGGAATGGAGAGATTGTTTTCCCCCAGCAGGGTCTAATGATGCCTGATGGCTTATTCAGCCGCCCAGTGCCAGCGCTAAAAGCTGATCATTATAGGGCCCTCTGCTCTTTCAGTGCTAAAGCCGTGGCTCAGAAAATGAGCTGTCACCAGCGCGAGGAAAAGGGGATGCAGCACGCCGGTCACTATAGTGACCCGGTTCAGTCTGGATGCCACACTGCTTTAGGAAGCTGGGCAGGTCTGTGGCGAGGAGGCAAAACACAGGGTTTCAAAGATTTAGTTAACGACGACCTTAGAGTGCCGTACGGATGCAAACCGCAGGTTTCATTTCTTCTTATCAGTTTAACATGAGATGTCTTAAAGTAGAGCTCATTAGTGTGCTGACGATGACAACGGCCTCTTGAGGTTCCTTTTCTTTAAAAGAATAAATAACAAGAAGAACTATAAAAAGTGAAAAAGTTTTGACTAGATGATCCCCAATGACTATGTTGAAACTAAGAGTCGACCGCCACGCTAGCGGCTTTGTGAGGCTGCACCGGTGTGCTTCGAGCTAAATGCTAACATCATATTGCAGCCCGGTGTATGAATGACACAGTAATGTGCAAAGCAAAAGCGTGCAATATGAGTGCTGTTCTTGATGTGTCACTTGTACACAATGTAATCTGTACTGACTGCAATGTAAATGCATCAGCGTAAATATGCTACGCTCAGAGCTAGTGACGTAGAATAAAAAGTGAGAAAGATTAGTTTTGTTGGGCGAGAGGGGAGGTGGATGGGTCCAACAAACACAGGACTTTCAACCAGGAGACCGCTGTTTTGTTTTGTTACGTTTGTGACGTGTTTTCCATACTTATGTTATGTTGTTTCCATGCCGATGTTTAACAGGTATAATGTTTACCATGTTTACTTAGTTTAGCGTGTTTAGCTACAGCTATCGTTAGTTTTGCAGGTGTGTGGACATATAGCCTACGGGGGACCACAAGAGTCACAGAAATAGTAATAAAGCATTTAACTGATTAATAACTAATTGTACATTAAACACTGCACACACTTCACAATAAAGACACATGGCTAATTACCATTATTTTAGCTTTTTTTCTCACTGCAAGGCCCAAAGTGTCACGGAAAGGCTAAATGGAGAAGCTAAATGACAAATCCAATAGCTAACAGGTTTAGTAAAAGCCGCAGGGAAATGCTAATGCAAATGGGAAAATAAGTTGTCTTTTTAAATGCCTGATTAAAACCTGTATTCTTAATTCAACTTATGAATCCAGTTATCAATTTCTCTTTTTAAACTGCATTTTCAAATAGAAATTTAAATTCCATTATTTATTTATGAATTCATTAATGCATTTTTTAAATGATGACTGTTTTATGGTGTTTTTGTAAATCCCTTTTTAATATGAACTATTTATTGATGGATTCATATTTCATTTGTAGAATACATTTGTATAATTCTTCTTTTTATTACTCATTAAAATGTTAAATAATGAATTACTTTGTAATTTAGTCCATTTATTCTCAGATTAATAAATTAAACAAATTTATGAATTCCTATTTTTATTGTACAATTAAATGCTTTATTAACATTTCCGTGTCTCTTGTGGTCCTCCAACGTCATAAACCAAAGTACTGGACAAATTAAATATTTGACCTGATAATGGCACTAGATGAAAATTCATTGCAATTTATAGTGAGAGGGACATGAATAATCCTCTATGCCCCCATGACACCCTGGTCTAAAATAATCTGACTCCTTTATGAAAACACTTTTTTGCCACATGAGCCAGTCTTAACTGTGCTAATGATTGTAAACTCATCATACTGTGCAACTGGCCGTTATATGAGCTTCATATCTGAAAAACAGCATTTTCCCCCCAAACATCTTAGAAAAAAGCAACAAAAAGCAGGTGGACAAATGTCCATTTATGAGACATAATGCTTTATATCTGTCATATCTGACATTCTTCACTTTTGAACCTTTCCAGCCTACTTTTAGACCCGTAGATTAGAACCACTTTGATGGCAAATCATCCTAAAATTGCTCAGCAGGTTCTATTCAGATTCTGCAGGTAAGGGCAATTTTATACTTCCGTTTATAGAACGCTATATCTCTGCAGTTTTTACAATGCCAGACATAAAATTTCACATAGAAAAAGTTATTTCCACGTCTAAAATTATTAGAAAAATTAAATATTTCAAACCACAAACCGTTAAATTTGAGTCAAGTTAAGCAGCAAGGCAGGAGAGGATTGTATAAGCAGTGGAGTAGAGGCTTTGGTGCAGCGGTGCGGGGGTTGGGGATGTCCTTCTGGTGGCGATGCAAAACATGTAGAGATTAATTGTTTTGTGCTTCGTTGACCAGCTGAATGAATCTCTACACTGACAACTAATCTCATCGCTTTATCTGTTCTGTGAGAACGTGTTGTCCAAGCAAATCATTCTGATTTCAACTCCTTCACAGGGCTGCAGGGTTGGAAATTAACTTTTTTTGTCTACCTGCCACTGTGGCTGGTGGATTACAGATTTTACTAGACACTCAATAGATTACTATTGTTTCTTTGGCTGCTGAGTGAAGCAGATCGAGCATCCTCTTGCATATTTTACCAGCATTTAGCTGGTGGCTGGTGTTAATTTCCAACCCTGTGTGAGCCTCAAGAAATTATTCCACTGGGGTTATTATGACTAAATATAACTGTCAAAGTTACTCTTCATCATATTAGTTATGTTCTAATAGGGTGAGTTGCCGTAATGTGGGACAACCACTAAGCTCCAGTGGGTGTAGGTCTTCCTCAAACAAATAAAAGTCAATAAAATTATTGATTAACACAAGCTGTGGTGTCATGTGATCAAAATCACATGACACCTCAAATGTCCAATCAAAAGTTCGGGTGTAGGAATCATCAAACTGGAAGCACCCTGTGTGAACACCACCCAAAGGTCAATGACATAATGTTTGGACAAACTTAACGTTAAGGGTATAAATGTCTTAAAAATAAAACCTGATTTTTATCAGGATATATTTATGATGTGCTTTTTCATCAAACAATTTTATAACATAGTGTAAAATACTGTATATTTGTTATTTCAATCAAATTTTCCATTGTCCCACTTTAGGAAATATAATTTAGAAAAGTAGGACAGGATGATTTAATGTGGGACGGCGTGAATTGTACAATAACAATGGTTATTTATAGTGTTTTAGTCTTCTAATGCATTATTTTAAATATTTCAGGTGCAAATTATATTCAATAATTGGGGGTGGCTGCATCTCTGTTAAAATTATTAATTATTTATTGCTAATTTTTAATCTTATTTATTCTTATTATATTCTTATTCTTGTTGTGTGCTTGATCTATCATTGCTGCTGTAACTCAGACATTTCTCCTTGGGGATTAATAAAGTACCTGCGTACCTACCAAAATGGTATTTTTTGTAATTTCTGCACGTCGTTGTTTTTATGCCAATCATTACAGGTTATTCAATCATTACCCATAATGCAGTGTGTGGTAAGCAATGGTTTTATGCAGGTTCAGGTTTGATGTAAAGGGCTTCAAATAGGACCTGTTATGCTTGTTACCTGCTTTCTTTGCATAACAGATATGATAATATAGGTTATTTAATATCTTTCTAAATGCTTCAGATCTATTATAGTCTATTGTTTGTTTGATGGCGTAACATCCACACCTATAAGGCTAGGTTTTGTAACAGCAATAACATTGTCGTTATTACTGAACATGGGATCATTGCACATTTAGCCTTGAGTGTTTCCTACATTAATTAAGGTTATTTTTAGGCCTTTTAACAGACTTTTCAGTGTCCCACATTAGGAAGTAAAGATTTGTCTGAGACAACTTGGTACTAATATGTCTACCGTTTCTTTTGAGTGTGATATCTGCGTTTTCTTTTATGGTTTGATTATGAGACATCCTGGGGATTTAGTAGTCGTACCGGATGTGCATTTAATATATTCGCTTCATATCGCAATATATTCCAGAAGTCTGAAATGAAAAAAAACTGTCCCACATTTAGGCTAATTCACCCTCTGATCTTATGATGAGGGAAGCTGATTAGATATGAAATACAAATTGTGCTTAAAGAAAAGAAACACTCCTAGTCATACAGCCTCCGTGTATCACCGAGTGCTTCTATCAGAGTATCCGTCGTGATTCAGCGGTGGGAGTTACCGTCGCAGTTCATTAGTTTGGCTTTCAGACTCATGACCAGGAGCCACTCATGTTGATAGTGTCATTAGAAGAATAGGACTGCGGGGAAGGAGTAAAGCGCACACGAGATGGTATTGACTGTCTTGTTTAAGCACTCCTCTAGTGTCCTATGTTGTATCTACAATATAGGTGTCTAATCACAAGGGTGACACTCGCTGTGATTATCTACCAGAACTGTCCTTGTTTGGCTCAGCCCTTTGCACCTGTAATAGATTTGTTGCCACAGCAGCAGATGAGGACCTCAACTAATGTTATTTCCCCCCCCCAGTATGTAGTGCTGCTTAAGACTATTTTCAGGACAATTGGGCCCTTGTGGGATGGCAATACACCTGATTGCAGTTGCTCTAACAACACAAAATCCCCCTCATGTCAAATGATCTGGCCGCGATGCAGACAGACACACACACAAATAGAAAAAACCCACATCCTAAATGTTACCACAGCATTACGAAAGGGTGACGGCGATGGTTATTAATGGCATGTGAAGTCCTTTGCCGCTGCCGACAAGAGTCGTGCCATCACTCATATCGGAAATCCATGTTTAATGTTCAGGCTGACCATCATTTTTCTCAAGCCTAACAGACCCAGGAATGTTTAATCAATTATACAAGAAATAACCCACCATTAATATCCCTACAGGAGTTATTGAGTCATGGCCTGTCGGCACTATTATATAGCTTCGTATCAGTGACATGGGTATGTTCACAATGAGTCAATGTACAGTATTATGTTAATAAAAGACACTGCTGATCACTACCAAGAACTTATTAGAGGTTTTCTTTGAGGCATTTTCTCACTTGTGAAAGTCGTGTTGGGTGAGCAAGTTGCAAATTCTCTCCTCGCCTTAAATTGCAATCCGGTATTTTTGTAAAAAGAGAGCGCTGTTTGAAACATAATTAAGGGGAAAGCACGGTGGCGTCGAGGCGCCCTAATGAAGGAAAGGATTCAGGGGGCGAGAGCAGCACCTGTGTGCCATTTCTCATCATTGCCCATTCGCGGCGACGTCACCGAATGCTTTACAGCCTCGTGGCAGTCCACCGGATTGCTGAAGCCGGTGGCCTGTTTGAATTAGCAAGGAAATGACCGTATTTGTTATCCGTGAAAAAGAGCCGTGCCGGGGCCAAATGGAAAAGAGCAGTGGGCTTGACGTCAGGAATGAGATCCGGCACAAAAAGGCTCAACATCAATTCATCAGGAGCCATTCTTTATCGTTAGCATCTGGGGGGTGCTGAGCAATAAATTATACGCTGAGCATGTGGGTCTAGTGTTTGGGACACTTTGCCGTAAATGCACCTGTCACAACAATACGCTGTCATTGCAATCATCCTTACATGTAAGTGAAACCATACAACCCATGTTAACATATTTCCCCCCCGATACCTATTTATGAATCCAGGTGTTTTTATAGACCAAACATTTGATTGAAATGTGCAGCTTTTCCCAGCATGCACCACCATCAGTAAACAGAACAATTCATCTTGTCTCGTTATGCTCTTAGAACCAAGAAAATAACACACGAAATAAAGTCCACGTATATTTTGTAAATAATTATTTTACAAGCCAAACAATCTCTAACTGGATTCATTAAGATTTAAAGGAACAGTGTGTAACATTTCGGGGGATCTATTAGCAGAAATGGAATATAATATTCATGCCTATGTTTTCATTAGTGTGTAATCACCTGAAACTAAGAATCGTTGTGTTTTCGCGTTACCTTAGAATGAGCCCTTCGTCGTCTTCACAGAGTCCGCCTTCTTTCTACAGTAGCCCAGAACGGACAAACCAAACACTGGCTCTAGAGCAGTGGTTCTCAACCAGTGGTCCGGGGACCCCCAGGGGCCCGTGAGGGAGTTCCAGGTGGTCCCCAGAAAAATGGGAAATACCTGTCTCATGAAGCACAAGGAAAGCTTGGGAAACAAAAAATTCAAATCAAGACAAAAATACCATAACATTGTTGTACCACAACAGGCTGTCGATAACACCCTCACTCCACCAACATCCGTTATTTGTCTCATTTTGTTAGTTTCGTTAGATTTGCCCCGTCACGTTAATCCTGTCACGTCACCCGATGTATTTTATTTATTTATTTATTTATTTATTTATTTATTTATTTATTTATTTATTTATTTATTTCATTTATTTATTTATTTATTTATTTATTTATTTATTTATTATCTTGTCAAGTATCACCTCTCTTGTCTTGCTTCACTAAATAATAAAAAAAAAGAAAAATGGGAAATAGTTTATTTTCACTATTTAATTCAGTGAGTAAGAGTCAGTGACGATTCTGATCATAGGTTTTACTTCCTCCACGGTTATCTCTTCAACTGTAGTTGACAACAACAACAAAATTCTGGTCTTAATCATAACAACCAACATCTTTTTTGATGGAGGTCCCTGAAGCGAAATATTATCAAATCAGGTTCTGTGACCTAATGTGTGTCAATTTAGGGGTCCTTGACACAAAAAAGGTTGAGAACCGCTGCTCTAGAGAGACTTTCACGCTTTTACATCACCTGAAGGCCACCGTAGTTCTCCGACACGCTTGTGAAACCGCGGTAACGTGAGCCGCAGAGTGCTAAACCGTGGTATTTGTTGCTCTTAAATTAGTGTCATTAAGGTAAGGATGCTGCTCTGTGCGAGGCGAACGGCGTTGCCACGGTTTTACAATCTGTGGCTCACGTTTCCACAGTCTTGAAGAGTGAGGAGTGAGCGGAGGGGTACTCAGTTGGTAGCAATCTGCAACCACACCTCTAGATGTCACCAAATCCTACAACACTGTACCTTTAATATTAGTAAAGGTTGGCAATTTTTATTTATTTAAAACTCTCATCTTTTTCAACTTGTATATCATTTAGTCAGATCATTTGGTCCGATGTTTCCGCTGTGTATTGTCTTTGAACATTGATTACACCCACCAAGTTGACAGCATTTATTTTTTGCATTCATTTGCAAGTCCCATTTCTACTTTTGTCATTTTCTCTGAAACCACCCCTAAAGAAAACTGAAGTGAGTCTTCAGCAAGAAGTCGCTACGAGACGTTTCCAGGTGTATTTTTTGTTTTGTTTTATGCCATTTAATGTATTCTCTGTGCCCACGCACAATATGCAAGAACAATGGCAGTGTTAATGGAAGCATTAAACGAAACCTGCTGCTCCCGACAGAACAAAGAAAAATGTTAATATATATTGACGGCATTCAATCAATTTCTTTGGCTGGTGAACATCTGGCCTCGAGGCAGCAGCAGAGCGAGTCCCCGCAACGGCCCAGAGCAACAACATTCAAAACCTATTTCCTCTTGTTCTGTGAATTTAAACGTTAGACGTTACTGCCAGCAAAATTTTTTACATTTCAGCATTGGAAGTTCAGACACTGACAAATGAGTGATACTAAGAGACGTCTTGGCCTGTGCTGCTTCTAAACCGTCTGTTTTTTGCAGCAGGTACAGTGTGATGTGGAAGCATAAAAACCCTATCGTGTCTGCATAACTACAGTGGACGAGCAAATTACAGTGGATTAACTCCACATTGTTCCTCGGTGTTCGGCTGAAGTGACACATCCCCACTTATTCAAGTCCCTAATTACAGTTTACAGCATGTGGGTGGTTGAGACTGCTGTGATTGCAGCCGGTGGAGAGGACGGAGAGGATGAGGATGAGGATGGCAGAAGGATGTCGTTGTGAGGGTAAATACACTCGCAGAGTGTGCTAGCATGTCTGGGAGCACAAGATGTTCAGAGAGATGTGTAAATTGTGCGAAATGGGGGTAAAAAAAATGAAAGAAACGTTCCCCTATTTGCCTCCTTCCAGCATATTCAACACTGATTTGCAGCTCTCTCTCTCTCTCTTCCCGCGTCTCCATCGCTGCCTTTTGTTGACTCCAGATACAAACAGCCGCCGTCCTTTCGTCTTTTTCAATTGATCTCAGGTGGCCTGTTCTTCATTTAATGACTGACTGACTTCCTACAAGGAAGTACTTCATTAAGGCATGGTACAGCGAGCAGGTGAAACAGTGCTGTGAGGACGGCATCCATCTCGCGCACATGGACATTGGAGATTTGATCATGCTGAAATCAAAACGGCCTGTGCCTTGTGTATCCGCTGCACGTTTTAAGTGCACTCACAGCTCCATGTGTGTGAGAAATATTATCTATGGTACATGCACAACACTCTAAGTCTTGCAAATGTGCTTTGTTCATGACGCACATGTACAATACTTGCCCTAATTTCCATATGAACCCTGAAGCCTTTATAATGAATGTTTGTGCTTTGAGGATGTTCGGAGTTGCTCGATTTAAGTCACATTTAATCTCTTCACGTAACACATTTAACACGTCTACATGAAGCTTTTCACAGTCAGATTCTGGCTGTTGCAGTTGCAAATGCAAAGTCATAAATGTTGCATCAAAAAAAATGTATCTGATCAACAAAAATAACAAACTGCAGTTAAAGGTGCAGAGTGTTTGCCGGCATCTAGTGGTGTGGTTGCAGATTGCAACCAACTGAGTACCCGTCCGCTCACTCCTCCCTTTCCAAGACTGCGGTAACGTGAGCCGCCGAGTGTAAAACTGTGGTAACGCCGTTCGCCTCGCTCAGAGGCCATCCTTACCATAATAACACTACTTTAGGAGCAACAGAAGTCAGACGGCGGCTGGCGGTACCACGGTTTTTCAATCTGCGGCTCACGTTACCGCAGTTTCACAAGTGTGTCAGAGAAATACGGTGGCCTTCAGGTGACGTAAAAACGCGAAAGTCTCGCTCTAGAGCCAGTGTTTGGTTTGTCCGTTCTGGGCTACTGTAGAAACATGGCGGACTCCGTGAAGAGGACCTGCTCCCTATGTAGATATGAAGGACTAATTTTAAGCTAACGATTCTTAGTTTCAGGTGATTATACACTAATGAAAACATTGTTATAGAATAATTTATTCCATTTCTGCTGATAGATCCCCCGAAATGTTACACACTGTTCCTTTAATGCGTTCCAGTTCTGCAAAAATAATCTTCTCTGGGTAACAAACTTCTTTAAAGGGAAAATCCTCCACACATTATTCTCTTTTTTTATTTTGGATAGAAAAGCAGAAAAACTTTCTTCATCCTCGATAGCTGGAAGTCGGAGCACCGAGGCTCGAGGAGTTGACGGTGCCATCAGGTGATGATTTTTGGAGTCACTCACTTCTTTGAAAGTTAATTAGTGAACAAGTCTGTGGACTCATAGACATAGTTAGTTTGAAGCATCGCATACACCCTAAGACTTTTATATTAATGAAGGGGCTCCCAGCTGTGAATAAGACAATGTCCTATCCCAGTAAAAGATCTCCACGGCTGCTGTCATGGTGTCAGCAGTTTGTTCCATTATTCACCATCTACAGAGCAGCTCCAGGTCGGTGCAAACAGGCAATGATGAGAAACGGCTCACAGGTGCTGCCTCTTGCCCATGAATCCTTTCCTTCATTAGGGTGCAAGTAGAAGAAGAAGAAGGCGTTAGAACTGAACTGCACACTATTATTCTAAAATATTATTTTTCTATTCTTGTGTTTGATTACTTGTATGTGTGTCTTTTATTACTTTTTTCAGTTTTCCATTTTAGTATACTATAACATTGCCTCAAATACCTCAAAATTTAAGCTTTAATATATTGATTGTGCTCTCCTCCATTCTTTTTCACCTGTATTATTTAATACTGCCTCCAGTCCAGTATAATGAAAGGTTTCTCTACACCTATAGGGTGTGAAAGGTACGACCTTAGGGTGTGAAAAGGTTATAAAGCCGGGCAGCTACAAAAAGCATGCGATGGTAAAAGGTGCTGGTGTCAGCAGCTGTAGGTATTTCAAAGGGATAGGTTACTTTTTTTCCATTTTAGAACAAGCTGCAGTGCAGACAACAGTCCTTAACCCACCAAAAACAGTCTTTTGTGTCCAGTCAATGAAGCGAACAAGCAGCACATTATGAAGGATCGGCTGCTTCTACTGCAACTTCTAATTACTGCAGGTAAATGCCAATCACCGACATGACATTTAGGAAGTAGAGTTACCCCTCAGCAAAGGTAAATCTTAAAGGTGCAAAATTCGATATCCAGTGCGTTAATATAGCAGGAAACTAACTGTTTGCTATGTAAAGATATAGAGCAGTTATGTCATCCTGAGCAGACATTTAGCACCTTTAAACACTGCTTGCAGCCGAGTGTCTTTAATACACTTTTCAGTCATTTTGTGACTAACCATATTTGGCGTTTTCACAAAGCGATCACCAAATTGTCTTAAAGAGATAATTTTTGTGATTAGAAAATATGATTTATGATTGATTGATTAAAAATGAATATGGATTTTATGAAAAATGTTTTACATTATTTTACAAAACATGTAAAACATCACATGTGTAAAAGGCTCCCTAGATTCCCTGATATGAACATTCACTCAGTCTACCCGTCAGTCTTAATAATCACCTATCAGTGACTCTACCGAGCGACCAATCAGGTTGGAGCATTCCCGGTGCTTTCACTGAGGTCGCTCTGTTAGGTAACGAGCAGCAGGTGTTCAATGAGCAGTTGGACTATTAGTTGCAGTTGAGGAGACAGTTCATATGAAGATTTAAGAAGCTCTTTGTTGCTGATGTGTGTGCATGCAGCTACTTGTAAGTGCCAAACCTTCCTGCAGTATTAGTACTTGCATGTTTTATTATCTATTTTTGGAACAATGTTTAGTGGGCTGTTCCTCCCAGTTTAGTATCGTCGTTTAAATGAGAACAGAGTGATCTGTTAAGAGCGTGTGTAGCTTAACAAATATTACATTTATTCCATTTTAACATTTCATATTTTCAATTGCTGCAAATAAGAGTAAGCTTGTTAATTAAAGTGGCAGTAGTCAGTATATTTGTGGCATCATTGGGCAACAATTCCATAATTACCTTTCAGCATATTGTAATTCAAGTGTTCTGAGAGATAACTAGACTTCTGCACCTCCTCATGGCTCTGTTTTCAGGCTTTAAAACATCTAGCCCGTGACGGGAGACTTTGACCAATCACAGGTTATTTCAGAGAGAGAGAGAGTGTTCCTATTGGCTGTGCTCCGGTCATGTGACCAGAACTTGGCGTTCCTTCAACATAGCCGCGTCACAAACTTTCTCATTTTCCAGCTAAACAGTAACAAGATGATTCTGAAAACATTTGAGGCGAGAAATAGGCATTAACGTAACATAATATTGATTCATATTTGATGCCTGCAGAGGAGCCTACAGTCCGTTCAAGACATAATATCCGTAGACTCAGTTATTTTGCTGACTACCACACCACTAGATGCCACCAAATCCTACACACTGTCCCTTTAAGATCCCACTGAGTTCTCTGGAAATAAAGCCTAAAAGCTTGACATTAATTTCCACTCCCAGAGGCAACAGAAATGAGACCCTGGGTCGTCTGAAGGACTCATAGAGCATAAACACCATCATTAATAACTGGGGTTTTTTTTTTTCATATGATGAACTTCGCTTTTCCGGTAATGCTTTGTTTAGTGTCAGCGGGTGTCATTTCTGCTGGAGCATCAATGCCTGAGTGGCAGCTGGGTGACATCCAAGAGGAGAACATCTGCCATCAGTACAGACTCCACGGTGACTCAACATCTCACAATCGGGCGAAAAGGGAAAAGGTCGTGGCACCGTTTAGAAAGCGTTCCATCAGAGAGGTCATTTGCGGAGAGAGAGAGAGAGAGAAAAAAGCATTGATGTTTATGTGGATAATTATTGTAATCACTTCAAACACTAGCCATTAGTGCTTTAGCGTTTGGGAAATGGGTGGTACAAGCTTACTTATGTTTGCTGGTTGAAATGCCCCATCAATTCTGAATAACATCAATATCCATATTCCATCAAAACAGACAGCATGAATACTCTGCAATTCCCTCATTGTAAGCCTTTACAATGAAGTCTGACCTTAAATTTGGCATTTGGCGGACATTCAAAAAAAAGAAAAAACATGATGTAATGTGGTTTCATTCACTGGGAAAGTGTTGTTGATGTACTTGACTGTTTCTGCCCCTGATACGGTAATTATGGTAAATGGACTGCACTTATATAGAGCTTTTCTACCTTAGTGCTTTACAATTTATATCTCATTCACTCACACACTCACTAACGTGTCCTCATACAACAGTTCGTATGATATCTTACAAAAAGTTATTCACTTTTTGTGTGTTTTCCTACGAATGTCCAGCAACACGTGTCAATTTCTGCCCGTTACATGCATACAGTCCTTTACAAAATAAACTTCTGTCTTCACAGGAAACAACTTGGTTAGGTTTAGGAAAAGATCGTGGTTTGGGTTAAAATAACTACGGAAGTGGCGTTACTTAAAGGAACACTCTAAGGTAATGAAAACACAACAACTCTTATTTTCAGGTGATTATAGACTAAAGAAAACATAGTTATTAATATTATATTCCATTTCTGCCAATAGATCCCCCTAATTGTTACACACTGGTCTTTTTTAAGTACGCTGGTTACGTGACAAATAAGTCAACGTTTGGGTTGAACATTGCAAACAATGGCAACAGTGCTAACAGAGATAAGAGTGTAAAGATGTGATAGGGTAGTACATCCCACATTTCGAAATCAAGGAGGACAAAATACTAGCATTTCACTTGTTTAATTGGTTCACATCACTCGTATCACATTTTTATGCTTATTGGACTTTGGATCTAGCACGTCGCCGTGAATCTCATTGTTGAAGCGCAACCTCCTTTACCAAAACATAAGAGATTAGAGTGTTTACCTGAGGGGGAACCAGAGGGCGGGTGCTACGCTTCCACGACGACCGACGGCGTTATCAGCTGTAACCGCCGTTTGAGGCCAGTGGGGCACACTCACATGAACGAACATGCACTAAAAGGAGGCCCGGCTGTGTCAACAAAGCACGGAGAAACTCGGATTACAACACACACAGAGGAAGAGGGACTTCATTCTCTGCTCAGGTAGACATTACTCCTCTATATCTTTACATAACAAAACAGTTGCTGCTATATTAATGCTCTGAATATCAAATGTAGCACCTTTACATGCTAAACTAACAAGATCAATGAATTTTACCAATCAAAGGTGATAAAAACTATAGAAAATTGTGTTTGTTGTTTTTATTGATGTTTGATTTTGACATTGAAGTCAGTGCTGTCAGTCTTCCTCCCCGTGTTTGGTGAATGCCATGAATTAAATGGAAATTGTGTCTTTTAAACTATCATTTCCCACATGTAAGATCTGATTTGAGGAGATAAAACAAATAAGAAAAAGAGTTTAACAGAACAGAATGAATATAAATGATTCTGGCATTCATCAGTTTGATAGATTTCTGTGACCGGGGGAGAGGTGGGCAACGATGACAAACTGATCATGCGCCTGTCTCACTTTGTTTACCTAAATGTCGGCCGGCCAGGACAGCTGGGTTCATTTACCCCTCGGATCACTGAGGGTGAACTACTCCACAACGCACACAAAAACACACACATTATCTGGGGCACTGTGAAGCCAACATGACCAGGTGAGTGTCAGATAGCGTTTATGTGTGCAAAATAATCCTTGAAACTGCTGCCATCACACCTAATTTTGCCCAGTGGGCACTGTGTATTTGTCCTATTTTCCCTCCTCCATGTGTCGCTGAGTGTGGAGATGACGGGGTTATACGGCAGCTTCACCTCCCCCGACTTCCCCCAGCCATACCCTGACAACAAGCTCGCTGTGTGGAACATCACGGTCCCACATGGCCACAGGGTCAAACTCTACTTCAGCCACTTCAGCGTGGAACCCTCACACCAGTGTGAATATGACTACATCCAGGTAACATGCTGGATAAACTCCCTTTTATCTGCACTGGAGTCTGTAAGCTTGCTCACTAAAAAAGGCCTCTAACCTTGTCAAAGTAGGTTTTGGCGGAGGGGAACGAAACCTTGCGGTTCTGCGGCGAGGAAGAGAAGAACTCCGAAACCACCCCGAGGAACACCATCATCCTGTCGGCCGGGAATCTCATGTCAGTGGTCTTTAGGAGCGACTACTCTAACGAGGGACGATTCACGGGCTTCCAAGCGTTTTACACCTCAGAAGGTGATGCACAATAGTGACATTTGTTTGCCAGGAGGCGTCTTATAGTGGCTGCAGTTACACCGAACAATGTGTGATAGAGTTTCTAGTGAAATAAGAGCAGGATTACATCATCACAGTCATGTTTTAAAATTCAGATTTAGAAAGAAAGAGGCTACAAAACAACAGAAATGCAGTCGTGACAAAACATTGGGCCTCATGCAGGAAGCGATAGCCAACAAATTTCCTCTTATTTTTATTAGTACCCATTTATTTTTGGGATTCACAATATCTATGATATTGTGTTTGTTCACCTTCTGAAGTGCCAGTATTGACGTCCCGGAAAATCCTCTTTACTTTAAGTTTATTTTACGGTACCTCAATTTCATTACAGCTGAAGTTCTACTTCTTCTTGCAGCATTTTTGGTGGCATCTCTCCATTTCTTGGGCATGTGCCAGAGTATTTGCACACAGCACAACACCTGCCCTTATATAGTATTTAGGGGACGTTACCTAAGCTCATAATAAACACGCCTCCAATTTATGATCAAGTGGGATTCATCATTCAGCACATCAATATTAAGAGAAAATATAAGAGAAATGTAAGAGAATGTTGCTGCATGAGGCCCATTGTTAATTAAACGCCACATAAGTTACTGGAAGACACTTAATGTACATATAACCATCCAAATGCAATAACACAATTCATTTAAACATAGATTGGCAGTTTAAATAGTAGTTTGACAAATACTTTTTCCCATCTTTCATTGTCCTTGCATCCTTATATACGAACAAAACATGGTACTTGTCTCCCAGATAAGTTTCATTACACTGTCTGCAATTTGTTTTTGTCCATTTAATACTTTTCCAATTTAAACGTCCTGCTGCAGCACCTTTTGTTTAAACTCTTCTCATTGTTTAGTTTCTGTCAATCCACATTTCTGTGTGAGCTAGAGTTGAGACAAATCAGACTTGTAAAAGCTGTGATGACAAACACACTCTCCAGAAAGTTTACAGGACAGTCATATAAAGATGTTCATGGATGGAAAAATGCACATCTACTGTGTAGTGTTTCACTCTTTCAACCTTTCTGTCTCTAACAGACATCAACGAGTGTCTGTCCAAGAGAGATGGAGAAAGACTGTGTGATCATTTTTGCCACAATTACATCGGCGGGTATTACTGCACCTGCAAACAAGGCTACGTTCTCCATGACAACAACAGATCCTGCACAGGTAAGAGCCGTGCAGACTGAAGCTCAAGAGGCATGTCCATCTGAGCTCAATCATGTATAGTGAGGTTCAGTGTTAAGAGCTTGGCTTATTGATCTCTGTAAATAGGGTATACATATATATTAACCATTTATATATATGGTGTTTCTCAAGCTGCTGCTGCTCAGCTCCTCACTACCAGTGCTTTAAGTGGAAAGAAAATAAGTGCCAGTACTTTCATTCTGTCATAGCCGGCCTGTGCTAACTCATTTCAGACTGAAAAGGCACTCTGATGCACAAAGTAGTTGATCTCTGCCAGCCGGTGTAAGGCAAGGTTAATTACTGTCGATTCCTGAGGGAAAATCAACTTCAAAATGGCATTAAAAATTGATACCTGTGTGCAGCACAAATAATGTACTGACACTAGGTAATTTATCACAATTACCAGTTGATGTGCCTTAAATTATCATTCTTTGCCAGAGGAAAAAAAGGGTGACAAAACAAATCATGCAATGAATAGGAAAAAATGATTATCCGCCTACAGATTGTACTAATTATATGAATCACAGGAACTCGGCCTCTTTGCGATACTCATTTGTTTTTGTCTGTAACAACATCTGCACATTTGCCGGGGCAATAATGCCAACCTAAATGAATCCCATCATTTATGATGCCAGCAAATGTCTCAATTGACATGAAATAATTATTGTCTTCTAAACAAAAAAACTTTTTCATAGTCGGTAACTTCATTGTTGCAGGTAGATCATCGGTAGACTTGTTCATCGGTATTCAAATTAACATACAAAACACTGGTTCGGGACCCACCGGTGGGTCGCAGGAGATTTTATCACGGTCGTCAAATAAATTTGCAGAATTTTTTCTGTTTTTTATTTAACATTTATATCTGCAGTACACCTTTGAGCCACATGAGGGAGCCTGAATGTTATTGTTCAGTGGGGCAACCTCCGGGGTCTGAAAAGTGAAGCCAATGCTGAAGTGGCTGAAATCTGCATTCTTTCTAACAGCCAGCAGGGGGCGACTCCTCTGGTTGCAAAAAGAAGTCTGATTGTATAGAAGTCTATGAGAAAATGAGCCTACTTCTCACTTGATTTATTACCTCAGTAAACATTGTAAACATGAGTTTATGGTCTCAATCGCTAGTTTCAAGTCTTCTTCAATACAGCATGATGTTCATTTAGTACATTATGGTCCCGTTTAGAGTCAAATAGACCATAAAGCAGGGGATGCTTTAGGGCGGGGCTACCTTGTGATTGAAAGGTCGCTACCGCGGCGCTGTCCGGTCTGGGAGTTGTCCGTGTTTTCGTCTTACAACTTTAACCCTTTCACAGTGTGTTTTCAGTTCATAAAAGTTAATTGTAACATTTTTGGTCGCCTAAAAATGTCTTATTTAGCGTTCGGTTGTACTTAGCTCCACCCTCTCGTGTCACCTCTGGTTGCAAATAACCAAGATGGCGACGGACAAAATCTCAAACTCGAGGCTTCAAAACGACAACCACAAACCAATGGGTGACGTCATAGTGACTACGTCCACTTCTTATATACAGTCTATGGCATTGTTCTGATAATTGTAGCCTACTTTTAACATTGAATCTAATATGAAATATTCTGTTTGTTTTACTGATGAGAGGAAAAAACTAGAGCCGGTTAACTCCACCTAAATGCATTTATGTGGTCTCATTTATAAAGTATTTAACATGTGTATATGTTTTCAATAACACATGCATAAAACAAAGTTGTGATTTATCAAACATATATTCTAAAAATTATATAAAAGTATCAGATTTTAAACTGGGATAACGTAATAAAAATGTGAACTTATGTATAAATATCACTACTGTTTCTACTGCTTTTAACGACTGTGTGTCCTTTTCCAACATTTAAACTGCATGTCCTGTCCTACCCCAAAATGTTTAAAGGGGACATGTGAAAAAGTCACTTTTTCAGTGCTTGTGCAAACACATCTGGGTATCTTGAGTGCCTACCAGACAGAAATAAGACGACCCAGTCAAACATGTGATTCAACAAGTCATTCAACTGTGGCTCCCCTGTCACATGCAGGCTTATTAGAATATATCGCCCACACAGCTTGAGAACTACCTTTGCAATGGTGACCCATATTTTACTCATCTTTTTCGTGAGGGGACCTTAAAGAGACAGGCGCTAAAACGGAGCGTTTCAGACAGGGGGTGAATACAGGTATATTCAGACAGACAGTATGAGAAAAACAATGTGTTCTTTGATCGTTAAAGCATTTTGACATGTTCTAGTAGAAACCCAAAATACAAATATGAACCTAAAAATGAGCATGATATGACCTCTTTAAGTGTGATTTTAATGTGTGTGAGTGTTTCCCCCACAGTGCCATGCCTCAGCCAGGTGTTGACCTCGCTGTCGGGGGTTCTGACTAGTCCGGGCCACCCGAGCCCGTACCCACCCATGAGTCACTGTGACCACACCATCCGTCTGCCGGAGGGCTACAGGATAATCCTGGACTTCCTGGAACCCTTCGACATAGAGAAACACTTGGAGGCCCCTTGTCCATACGACATGTTGAAGGTAAGTCGTGTGACGAGCAATGTATTCCTCCTCATGCCTGCGGAGGCAGTTTGTTATACAGACTTGTCCTCCCTGGGTGATCTACTATACGGCCATGCTGTTTCCTGCATAATTAAGTCTGGATGGACATAAATCAGTTTAATGAATCTTCTTATTTGATGCTCCCCCTTTTTACAAGATTTCAACAGCTGGACAAGAGTATGGACCCTTCTGTGGATCAGCGCCACCGGGTCGCATCGACACAGGAAGTTACGAAGTGCATGTTGCGTTCAGATCCGACCCCAGTGGGAAAAACAAGGGATGGAAGATCAAGTATACCAGTATCAAAGCTGGATCCTGAAGGCTTGTTGACATGAACATGGTATGTGTACTTGTATCTGAACATTTTACACAGTGACTTTTACATTGTGGCAACTATGTATGGAGGAAACAACCTGCTAAAACCCAAAATAAATAAATAAATGACTCGATAAAAAATTTAAATATGCCTTTAAATGTACCAAAAATAATATTAAAAATAAATGTATCCATTAATTAATTGATAGCTAACCAGCTATCGTCGTTCTTTGCACTGACCCCATGACACGTTGAGTGACAGCCCCCTCATTTGCATAATTAGGCAGAAATGCATAAAGAAATGTAAAAAGAAATGAATACAGAAATATATAAGTTTGGGGAAATATATGGGGGAAATGCAAAGGGAAATTCCTGCAGAAAATAAATAAATACAATTTAATAATGAATAAATACATTTTAAATAAATAAAAAATACATGCATAAATAAAATAAATAAATATAAACATTAATAAAATAAATTAATAAATACAAGGGGAAATTAAATAGGAGAGTAGATAGATAGGGGAATTAATACAAAGGTA
This sequence comes from Adelosebastes latens, assembly GCA_916700685.1. Lineage (NCBI taxonomy): Eukaryota > Metazoa > Chordata > Actinopteri > Perciformes > Sebastidae > Adelosebastes > Adelosebastes latens. Next base: position 20,666 of record CAKAKR010036761.1, read on the forward strand.
AATAAATAAAGACGCAAATTAAAACAGAAATATCAATTTATGTCACATTTTATTAATTATTGAATGTCTTTATTGATTTTTTATATTATTTTTTGGTACATTTAATGGCATATTTATTTATCTATTTAGTCATTTCTTTTTTATTTATTTATTCATTTTTTATTTTGGCAGGTTCCGTTCATCTTTGTAGCATGCTGGTGCTACAAAAATACTAAAATTTCAAGGATTTAATTGATTCAACTTATTTCTAATTTAATTGTCATTGTTTTATGTTTCCATCTGGTGAGATGCTGCTATATAATCCAGCACAATCATTTTTTTAACCACTTTTGTATTCGGCGTTTTGTTGTTTTGTTACTTGAGCGAATAAAGGAAGACTCAAAAGACACTTTGACTTGAAAAAAAGTTAATTAAAATACTGTAAATGCAACCTGAAGCCACATGTGATCAGACAAGCATTTTAATTAAACAAAGAGTGAGTATTCCTCAAAGTGCTGGATGCAAAACCGTTCTGCTCTTTTCCAGCTAAAGACAGAAACGCATTTTAAATGCTCCGGCAGAAATAAATTAATTCCGCGCAGCGCTCTGGAAGTCAGTCAGTCTGGTCTAAGGAGCGCTGAATGTTAGTCGTTTAACCTTCATACATTATGCAGCTTGCTCTCAGCAATCCCAGCAGCTCTACTCCTCTATCAAAACAGTCATTATATGGTTCTTCAGCATGAAATTGCCTCTCATTTGACACCTTTACATTCACCCGCTAACATTTCCTCCATCTGTGGCCCACAAGTGGGACCAAAGAGCACACCTGAATGTGGATGTGTTGATTTAAATGCACCACTTTTCTGTGAACCTTTTTTTTTTTTTTAACCCTCATTATGTTAACTTTGATTGAACTGTTATGCTGCTACGTACTTTGCACTTTGAAGGCCAGCACACCTTAGCAAGGCAAGGTACGTACTGACCCGTACATCACCTTGGCATTTGCAACCCGACAGATTCACAAGGCCTTAAGGTGGACATGTGTTCTCTGAAAGTCATCTGACCACATGGGATGAGGTTTGTTTCCAGCGTGAAATGCCCAGACGGTCCCCAGGGCAACCTGGTGCTTACAGAGCAAACCTGCAGTTGTTACCTGAGCGCTGTTAACTCGTAATCTAATCCACCAAGACAGCGTGACACATGCTCAATCGACTGCTCAACCCATTAACCGACTGTTGGGAAATATATCTAGCAGCAGCAGCATGCAGCCAGTCGGCTTATAGCTAACATGCCCATCACTATTCTGTTGTTACTACATGTGAAGAGAGAGATATATAAAGAAGGTTCACTGTGCCAACAAAAAACAACTTTTTATGTTATTGTTGATAATGTTTCTGACTATAGAAAAGCATTTATTCATCAGTATTATAGGTAGGGCCAAATCTTTTTTATCCCGATATACAGTAGGTCATTTCATATCTCGATATCTGGTACTTCAATAAATAAATAGTCTATATGAAATAACCACATAGTAAAGCCTATTTTTCTATATTCCTGTGCAAATTAAATACTTAACACTTGAAAAGTACAGAGTATTTTTGTCATTTTAAGAACTTGAGGGCAAAATAATAATAATAATCTTTATTTGTATAGCACCTTTCTAAACATAGTTACAAAGTGCTTGCACAGATACAATGAAATAAAGAAAAAATAAAAACAACAATAAAAGAACAAAATATAAAGACCAAATAAGAGAAAACTAAAACCCGTAACCAGTGGTATCAAAACATATGCCAAAAGAGATCAATATAAGGTGTGGAAAAATGAACATAACAGTTTAAAAAATTAGAGAGAAAAAGTAAAATATATAGGCCTAGCCCATATCGCAATAGAAACAATATAGAAAAATATGTACGATAGACATTTTTATAACGTTTTGACGATATATATCATCATATTGCACAGCCCTAATTATATTTTTAATTTTAATTTCTAATCAGAACAGCTCCTAGCGTTAAAGGGGACATTTGATGCTCATTTTCAGGTTCATACTTGTGTTTTGGGTTTCTACTAGAACATGTTTACATGCTATAATGTTCAAAAAACATTATTTTTCTCAAGTGGTGTTCATTTGTGGAGATTATCTTGCTGAACAAAACGTGTAAGTATTATAAATGTGTGTTTGCCACAGAGCTTATTTTCTGCAATAATCCAAAACCCAATGGAAAAATCCTGTTTTGTCGAGGGAATCGGGGCGATGCTAACTTCATGGTTGGCCGACAAAAATACATCATCCCTGCAGCACTCTGTATTCTAATGAGCCTGCATGTGACATAGGAAGGGGAGCCAAACCAGGGTTGTCTTATTTCAGTTTGTGGGTTGCACTCCAGATAACCAAATGTAACAATGTGCACAAGCGCTGTTTTTCGTGATACGTCCCCTTTAAGTTTTGTCTACACAATGCTCGGCTTGAGTCTCAACAATAGAGAATCGTGTCAGGCAGTGAGATTTGTCCGTACTTATTTTCTATATGCATTTAAAGGGGAACTTTCAAAATTCATACGTTATTCCGATGGTCTGAGATTGTCCAAAAAATATTAGTAAACATGAACAACTCTCTCCTAAATCCAAAAACTAGAGTGCTAAAACTCAGTCTGGAGCTGCTCCATAGACAATGAATGGGGAGAGATGTTGTAGATGACACTGAGAGCACCGAGGGGAATGTTGTGAGTATATGGGTAAAATCTTTTACTACATTTTAATACTTTTTAGTATAAAAAAGAAAACAAACATCCTGTGGGTCCGCAAAACCAGTCTCCTATTCATTGTCTATGGAGCAGTTCCAGACTTTATACCCTATGACATCACAAGCTTGAGACTTCTCTAGTTTCTGGCTTTGAGAGAGAGTCGCTCGTGTTCACAAACATTGATTCACTAGGCCATGGAAATAACATATTCATTTTTAATTTAGGTCGCCTTTTAATATTCATTAATAAAGGACAAAATCATTGCCAAAAGATTGAGGGCTGGTTTATTTTAGAACATTTCCTCCTGCCACCATTCAACATGTTTAGAAAAGGCACCTTAAATCACATAATGTACACTCATTATACAACTTCCTTAGTAACATTTGTCGTCCATGTTCAATTAAATACAAAGTGTGAATGTGTTGGGGAACTTACATATATTCTTACGGGGTTATAAAACAGCAGAGTGACAGCTTGGTGAAGTAAAATAAGTGCTCTTGATGAATGCTGTACTTTTCCCTGATATCTAATACTAAAGTACAAGCTGCCGCCGCCGCCGCTGACATCTCAATCTCCCCGCAACACAAAAGAGGATCCCTCCGCAAATTCATCCATCATTTGTGCTCATTGTTCAAGAGATCGACGATGAGACGACAGGCACGACAAAGGCTATCTTCCACATGACATATGAGTCACACAGACCTGCACACATTGTACACACCGTCTTACACAACGCGGCCACCATACTTCCATAACAGTATATAATAGATCTTTAGTCTTAAATTAGCTCTCTTCCAGAAATATCGGTTCTATGCAACTCAAAGATGAATGTGTTCAGTGAAGCTTCGCTGTGTGAAGCGATACACATCTTATCTTGTCGTACTCTTTACTGTTAGAATGATGGATTAGTCTGCGTACCCCATTCAAAGTTAGCTTTTATACAAATATATTCGTTTGCATATATTCCTCTCTCAGTCTGATCCTGCCTGTAGTTTCTGTCCATGTCACTCTAACGTAGTGCTGTACATGTTACTTTGGTATTGTGGACTCAGGTAGAGAGTCCCTGTGTTCATTCATATTTTGGTATTTCTACCATTCATTGTACCATGATGAGATTCACTAAACGGCCACACATCAGTTAACCCATCTGTGCCTGCAATTGATTTTTAAATCGGATTAAAGTGTTCTCTGGGCTTTGCCGAAACACAAATGTGAAGAAATTTTCAAACCGTTTGGCTGAGTTTTTCAAGACTAGACTATATCTAGTATTTGGGCACATAATGGGACTACTGTTTTTACAATATACTCCATTATATCTTAGGAAAAATTAGTAGTCCCATGTGCCCAAATACTAGATATAGTATGATAAGAAAATGGCAGTATCTCAGAAACTACAAGGAGCACAATCAAGTATTTGGTATCTATGAACACTTAGGTTGAATATCAAAGACATGCACATATATGCAGTGTAAAAAGAAATGCAAAAATCCTGAATTTGACTATTAATAAAAGTGTGATTTTGAAGTTGTTCTGTTAGATACTTGCACAAAGTATGTCCGTACTCGATTTTAAGACTTTTGACCAATCAGAAAAAATGTTGTGGCATTTTTCCTTATCATATTAAATATACTCTTTAGGCACAAATGGGTTAATGACATTTCACACCGAGGTACAACATACATGAAGACTGTGATACAACAAAAGGAAAATGCCACATTAAGTGTATTAAGTGCATATTTACAAAAATGTTTATGTTCCCTAGAGGGAAACCCTGTCCTCCAAATGTTTTCATCATAAGTTAGAAAAAAGTTTAAGAGTCTGCTAGTGGCCTTTAAAACTGACAAAAAGATCAAAACTCAGAAACTGTAGTGGGAATATAACAGCAGGAGTCACTGGGGAAGAGAACAAGCAGGAACACGTTATGAGGATCAGCTTCGGCCTGGCTGTCAGCTGATTGAAATAAGAGCACTCTAAACTTCCCCAAAGTATCCCCCAGTACTCAAGATGTAAATGTCATTTCTGTGATAGCACACAAATTCTTTCCAACAGACACAAAATAATATATTTTGTCACTCAGATCCACAGGGTTTCTGTAGCTAGTTCAACGTCCAGTTCTTACCTATATTTAAGCTTTCTAAAATAAAATGCAGTGCACACCTTCTCTCTGAATTAGCAGTGTTTAAGGGGAGAAGAATGTAAACAATAATGCTGAGAAGCTGATTCAACAGTAACAGTTGAAGTGATAGTTCGGGGGTTTTGAAGTGGGGTTGTATGAGGTACTTATCCATAGTCAGTGTATTACCTACAGTAGATGACGGTCAGCACACCCCCAGTTTGGAGAAACAGACAGGAGCACCGACACCGGAGCAAAGCAAAGGCTACTTACTTAAGAAATCAATATTTTGACACAAAAACGGTCCACCAGAGTCCGACATTAGAGCTGCGCCCATAGCAACAGTCTGTTATACATAGCAACGGTCTGTTATAGAGAAATTACAGACCGCAGAACGCTGTGATTGACCAATCAGAATCGAGTATTCAACACAGTCGTGTAATAAGACTAGATATCATCTTAGATTACTAGATTAGGGATATCGTAATGTGGCATAAGTGTTGTCTTTTCCAGGTTTTAAAGGCTGAATTACAGTAAAATGCTGTAATATTCAGAACTTTACCCACTTAATCATTCTATCCATATTACTGATGAGTATTTATCCAAAATCTTATTGTGTAAATATTTTGTAAAAGCATCAATAGTCAAATCTCCAACATTGTCGCAATATCAATATCGATGTATTTGGTTAAAAAATATTGTGATTTTCTCTCCATATCGCCAAGCCGTAATACAACCCCACCTCAAAACACCCGAACTATCCCTTTACAGGAATGATTCCACATTTTGGGAAATCCTCTTATTTGCTTCTTTGCCAAGAGTTAGACGAGAAGACCGATGCCACTCATCGATCTTCTCTCTCGACAACGAAGTGAATGAGCATATTTCCCAAAATGCTTTTCTTTAAGTTTCATGTGGATATGTTTACGTGTGATTATTTTCACAGCATGGCACTCATCGAAATACGGAGCCAATAGAGAGTTGAAGCCAGTGGTTAACGCCAGCATGTCTTTGATAAACATGACTTGTGCAAATGACTCCGCTTCCTCTTGAAGCCAAAAAGCATTCAAGTGGGTTTACAAGTTGTACAAAAAGTCAACATCATTAACATTCATGGCTTCCAGCGTTGTGGATATTATCGGCAAGGTAAACCCCGTTCTTCTGACCCCGAGGCAGGTTGTGTGAATTCTTATCAGTCTCTGCTCAGGTGAAGCGTCGGTCTAGTCGCCGCCGCCTCGGGCTGGCGTTTCTACACCCTCCTCCTCCGCCGTTCTCTGCTCGCCGGACTGCTGGCTGCCGTCCAGCTGTGCGTTGCTCCTGACGGACTGCACGGCCTGAACCTGCTGGAGACGTCCGGTCAGCTCGGCTTCGCAGGCTTGCAGCAGCGCGGACGTCCTCGCTGTGTCCCAGCCCAGCACCTGCTCCATAGCCTCCACACCTCTGCTCACGACCATCTAAAGACACGTGGGAACATGTGAGGCTTTATACTGACTTACCGTTTTTAGATGCACATGTACAAACTAATGCAATCCAATCAGGATTATAATGTTTTTGTTGGTACTGAGTCAGAGAACAGTCGATACTATTTGACTGAATTATATTGAAAGGTGCTTCTGCTATTTTGTTCTCCTTGCGTAAGCAAAACTGATTATATGAGTCACTAATCAAGTATGGATGCGTTGTGTTGGGACTTGCAGTTTTCCATAATTGCTTCATCATTTCTGCAGCTGCTTATTAGACTTGGTTAGGGTTACGTTACAGCATGAGATGCCCAAGTTTTAAAGCAGACCGGATATCAGTGGTGTGTGTGTGTGTGAGTGGATTACCTGCAGATCCTCAGTGGAGAGTCTGGTCTCTGGGCTTGTTTTGCCTTTCAGGACCATCAGCGTCCTGGACATGAATCCGGACGCAGGGTCCACCTCCATCGCGTCCACCTTGTCTGCAGCCTCTGACACATGTTCAAATAGATTTCAGGATCATTTGTTGTATAAGTGTATAGTTGCAATAGAGCTCTACAAGAGGTGGGATTATTCAGCAGCAACAATGGTTCCACCTAGTGGCCAACAGGCACAAGCACAGCTCTTCTCTTATGAGCCATCTAAACACAATGAGGCACCAGAGGGACAATAAACTGATTACTGATTTATCAGTGTTAAAATAACATGTTAAGAGACAATATCTACAGTTGTTTTTATGAATTTCTTTGCAGAATTCTTCCTGTTTGATTGATTTTCTTCTCGTGATTACATGCTTTGCACTCTGCACATACAAAAACTAAAGCAAGTGAACATGGATGTGTTAAAATATTGATCGATTGAATACAAATAGTGGACTTAATTCTTAAAAAAAATATATATAAGGATATTTATCAACAATTATTTTGATGATTTCTTGATTCCTCAGAACTTATTTTTGTGCTAGCCCTACATGTTGATTAAGCTTTTGTCAGCGGTGTCCCTGACCCGTGTCCACGGAACAACCAGTTTCTGGGTCATTACCTTCCTGCAGGGCTGCACGACGGTCACGGGTTAATCATCATGCTTATTGATCAGCTATCCATTTCATTTTTTATAGGATAGAGGAAGATATATGAGCACCTCTGGCATTTTAAGACTCAAAGACTTTTACAGCAAACAAACATCCTATATAAAAATATTATATTATAATTATTAAAATATTGTTATATTATTGTTATAATCTGATTTAAGTAATAAAAAAAAATCCAAACAAAACAATAAAGATTAAAAACAATTTAAAGAAAGAGGGTAACCCAAGAATTAAACGTCTAAGATTATGTTAAATTGTAAAAATGAAAACCACCACACGGTGACACACACTCGTCGTACCTTCCTGGCCGGGCTGGCTCGTCTCTTCCTGCTGTCCGTCCTCTTTCTCTGCAGCTTTCAGGTAGAGCTGGAGCAGCTCCTTGGACTGCCTCTCCTCTTCTCGTCGGTCCAAAACCCTCTGCAGCGTCTCCTGCAGGTCCTCGGCCTTCTTCTCTCGGAAGCCCAGAGCAGAGGCCAGCTCAGGGACCGGGACGTCCACTAAGATCTGGAACAACAGGGGACACAAAGCAGAGAATACTACAGTATGTCTATGTGGTGCTTCACAGCAACAACAAATACTGGAACAAAACAAGGAGGGAATGAACAACAAAGCTAAAAGTATAGCAGATAAAATCTTCTGAAATATTTTATTTTTTATTGAAGATTGCTTGTGTTAACCTTTTGCTTTTTTAGAGTCTAAATTAAGTTTTAAAGTGAACAACTCATAAGATGAGTGACAAATATTACACTGTGAGCTTCTCCTGCCATAAGGCAAATGTTACCTATTTTAGCTTTAAAGGATACAGCTGGTGTTTATATATGTTTTTGTTATTGTCAACAAATCCCAATAAAAGACCAAAAGCAACAATGTGTTAGTCCGTCTCTCAATACTTTCTGACTTCCCTACCCTCTCAACTTTCAAAGTATCTTCATTCTTCCTTTACAGGGAAATTTGTTTGCAGCCAGGTTAAGAACAAACCAAAATAAAACCCTGAACACTGATGGACAGCAACAACACACAACAGGACATAGTTTACAGAGTGGTTCAGCAGGAAGTACTTGAAGTACAAGTAAACAATCTAATAACAAATGAGAAATTGTAAATGGGACAAAGGAGACATTATATCTCTTGGTCCTCATAACAGGCACTTTAAAACGACAACATGAGGGTAACAGTTCAAACTCTGTACTAAGGGGGTGATCTTGGCACTCCAGAAGGGGGAGAAACCTTCTCTGTGACCCCATAGGTTCCTACTGACAACGTAAATATTTAAAAATGGCTAACATCATATATTAAAAGGCTCAGTAATTTCCTAAAATCAGCTGGGCACTGTAGTCTTGAGCAAACGTTACTCAAACAGGAGTAAATGGTGCGTTTGTTGGAGACTATTTGAGCTGCAGGTTAACACACGTTAGTGAGTATTTATGGACAACGTATGCGAGATGGATTAATAATAAACAACAGTGCCCATTGAACTGAATGTGTTTTTAATCATTTGTGGATAACGATGGAGGTCTATGGTGCGACGCCCCTCCCAGTCTTGGAGGCTGTCCTGACCAAACTCGCCACGCGATTGGCTGACGTGGGAGGGTCGTCAGCTGATTAGACTCAGCTGGGCCCTTGAGCTGTATATGCTGGCCTCTGTGCTCGCTGTGTCTTTTGGTTTTGCACCTTCAGCACCTCCACAGCATACATCCATGCACTGCTTTCATTGCTGATGTACTCCATTGTTTGTTTTCTGTTAACCTTAGTTTAATAACTTGTTTTAAGTAAATCTCTTACGTGGATCTCCTTGTCAAATTCCCTGGGCTTGTTTGTGACAAACGGGGACTCGTCCAGGATGGAGACCTGTTTGGTGAGGTTAAATCTAGCCTTAGCTGTCAGCAGCTTGGTCAAGCAGCTTTGGTAGTTAAGTGCTACAGCTCATTCTGTTTGGTTTTGTGCGAGCTTTGCTGATGTAGCAAGGTTTCTTTCTTGTGTGTATGCGTTGGGACGATTTGGTTGGCCAGTGAGCCTTTGTTTTGTTTTAGAGGAACCTTTGGGTATGCTACTTTGGTTAGCTCTTACTTGGTAACTGTTTTGTGTTAACTTTAGTTTAATAAATAGTTTTAAAGTAAATCTCTTGCGTGGACTCCCTCTTGGTCACATTCACTGAGCCCGTTTGTGACCATGGCAAAAAGGAATAAGCTATCAGACTTTAACCACACAGATAATACTTGTTAGTGGGATAAATTTGTTCATCTTTCCATGGGATTTGTTGACAATAAGTAGAATAGAGAATATTACCAGCTTTTTCAGCTTTATTAAAAAGCTGATGGTCACAACTGAGGAAAGTGGTTTTCAAATAGAACTATTTCATTATTTCTTTCTTACCAGTGCATGTTAGGATAGACATGACAGCCATACTGTTGTGTGAAATAGAGGAGTGATGCTGGTACCTGTAAGTCTGCCTCAGACATGAGGATGATGCTGGCGAGGTCCTGCTTCAGCTGCTGTGACAGGTGCCACCAGGGTGCTGCAGCAGCAATGTCCACAGTATCGGCCTCCAGCACCAAAGAGTCCCTGGCCATCCAGGCCGTGCCCCCATCCACTACAAGGACAAGTACATTAGTACCAAAACACATGTTCAAATCATAAGAATCACAGACAGAAGTAAACGTGCTTACTCTTGCGAACTGGAACCCATTTCTCTCTTTCATTTAACAGCATGAACTTTGTGTTTAGAGGTAAACACAGGAAGTAGGCCTGATCCTGTACGATCGTCCCATCGTCATCTAGGACCACTGTGACCGGCTCGCTGGGGCTGAACCCAAGAAACTCACTTCCTGTGGGAAGAAGGACAGAAAAAAGACAGATCTTATGTGAATATCCTTTATCACAAGTACCAAACTGGTTTCAATACTCCTTTTCTGCAGTATCAATACACGGGTACCAGCTGCACTTTCTGTTCTCTCTTCTCTCAATCAGCGAGTTGACACACACTGCTATTTATCTTTTCATAAAAATCAAAAATTTTATGCCCTCAATCTTTTGTCAATCTTTCCCCGTGGTATCGGAAAAAATATTTTTCAATATATTATATTAAAGTTAGAAATTCCAGTATGGTGACAACACAAAGCTAGGGATGGGACGATATAGGACTTTATTGCGGATCGCGATTAAAAAACACTCAATAAGATGGTCGTGGTGAATTTCCATTATCGGGATAATCGTGAATATCCTCACGAGTGACTTGAAAAAGCGGCCTATAGCTCGCTATCATGGTAGAGAAGTGGAAAAATAAAGCCTGATTTTAAAAAATACATGAATTAACATGTAAGAAACAACAGATTCACACAACGTTGCTATGTTTTTATTTATTTTGTATCCTTTATTTATGCAGGGGGAATGTGTGATTTATGATTGTTTTTCACTAAAATAAGTATATAATAAATATTAAATATAAAAAGGTATAAATAAAAAGTTTCTTAACCATGTAAAGTGATTCCAGTATGTTTTAGTGCCATTATAAGAGCATATTTTGATGATTATCGAAATAATTAGCGCTGACCCGAATGCTTCGAAGCTTCGACCGTTGCCATGGTAATCGACCTCCAATCAGTATTCGAATGCTTCGTTTTTTTATTTTTTGTGTAATGTAGAAATCCCCAAATAGCCCATGAAATAAGGATTAATCCCACAACATTATTCATTATTCATACTCAACATTAATTATTATTAGTTATTCTCAGACAGATATCAGATAGCGGCGCTGTCCCGAAGCTTCAAATATTTCTCACCGAAGCTTCGAAGCCCAAAATATGGTATTCGGGAAACAGCCCTAGAGATAATATTGTGAATATGAATGAATTGTGACATGAAATTTTCATATCGTCCCATGCCTATTCATAGCAAAACAACCAGGACAACCAGTCCCAAAGTTATATAAGCTGAATATTTCAGGCAGTAACAACATCTCACACACCACCTGATCATTCAAGTATTCAAGCAAATACCGACGTTCTTCTGTAAACAACTCAATCATCTAAGCTGTCACCTCTTCTTTCATCACAGCTGTCCCTGTTTGTCACCGCTCTTTGAGTGCTTGTTCTCACTCTCTCTGCCAACCTAACAAAAAAGTATGTATTTAAAAGTATGTATATTAATTATAAATCCCTATTTCACCAATGTGTCTGGTGATTTTGCTTCTGGTAGTTTTAGTTTCAGTCCCCATTGAATCTGATATTTGAACTCACATGTGAAGCATCCAATGAAACCCTTTATGGTTTCAACTGAGCTGCTCACATTACTATTGTTTTTTTTATAGTATGTATGTACTGTATATGCTCTGAGGCAGTTTAAAAATCAGGTACTGCAATATATCTGGGACAGTTCCAATTCAGGCACGGTTAGGGGAAAAAAGACTTATTAAAAATGTAATGGAAACAGGTAATAAATGGATTAATTTATCTTTTAAATTATGGTTAAATATCATCACTAAGAGTGGCTTACTTGAAGAGATCAAGATTCTGAAATGGTGCCCCCATAACCTTGATTTCACCCCAGATAAATTGGATGCAAGCTATAAGGGTTGGGCTAATCGAGGCCTCTCCTCATACTGTACCTTTTTCAACCAGGGGACATTGACTGATTTTCAGACATTGAAAAGACTATATGGGTTAAATAATAGCGACTTTTTTAGATTTCTTCAGGTACGCCATCACATAAATAGTTCTATGTTAGAGAGTCAAACACAGTTTTTAAGTGGGACGACCTCCTGTTTGGTCTTCTACTTTCAAATTCTACAAATATTAAAACAAAATACTTATTTGCAATATTGAGTGTAGCTGCTAGAAAAGCAATTACTAAGAAATGGCTTAAACCAGATCATTAGAGAACTGGTATGATGTAATTTATGAAATATTTGTAATGGAAAGAATTACTTTCTCAATGAGGCTTCAAGAAACTAAATTTAAGGAAATTTGGAAGGAGTGGGAAAAAGTATATTTCCCCAAAACGCCCTTCTTTTGTTTAATTTTTCTTTTTTTTCTAAATGTAATTTGTTTTATTACTATGATTTATTTTATCTTATTTCACATGAAAAGCACCCCATGTTTCTATTTGTGTGTTCTATAATTTCATTATAGTAAAAAGTGGAAAAAAGTTGGTTCACTTCATATTTGTATCTAACTAAGAATGTTTATGTAAATGTATGAGTAAAACCAAATTAAGGAAAAACAAACTGAAAAAAAAAAGTCAGGTACTGCATGTAACAACACATCTGTAATGTATGACTTTATGTAAAAGGTCCAAATTTTTAATTGAATGGAAGCATTCCAGGTTTTGTGTGGTCTCCAGTTACAGTTCTTTATCAAGATCAAAAACACATCTATATATCTGAGATGTAGATGGTTTAAATAAAACAATAACACACACTTGGTTCTGGCCATATAGAGTTAGTATTCTAGATATATTATTAGAGAGCTTGAAGTGTGCATTGAAGTGTGCATATTGATGTGGGCAACGCCTGCTGACTAGCATCCCAGGAATGAGTCTGTCCTGACTTCTTCTCATGTTCAGCTCCTCTGCGAGTTACAACACGATGGAAATGTTGCTCCACTCAGCTCTTCCGTGATCAGCACAGATACGCAAGTTCAGCTAAAACTATGCAGCAAAATCTAAACTATGGTAACAAATAGTGGCTGAAAACATCACATCACATTAGATAGCAGCACCTTTAATGTCACTTTACAGACCAAATACACTAATGTGACTGTTAAATACACTAATACAGTGTTAAATGTGTCTTGTTTAATACAGTTTTAATAGAATGGAAGCAGTGTAACTCTCCAGTCAGAAGTTAAAGCGTGTTTATTATAACTCTACTCACCTTTTACCTTCAGCTCGTCCAGAGAGGGAACAGCCAGCCCGTAGGATCTCTGTCGGCTGAAGTTACACACCTTACACGGCTTCCTATCTGTCATT
>CAKAKR010036762.1:0-18018 GCA_916700685.1 Adelosebastes latens
ACTTGACTGGGGACTTGTCTTGGGACTTGTTAGTCTTGACTTGGGACTTGACTAGGGACTTGACTTGGGACTTGTCAGTCTTGACTTGGGACTTGACTAGGGACTTGACTAGGTACTTGACTAGGAACTTGACTTGGGACTTGTACGTTTTGACTTGGGACTTGACTGGGGACTTGTCTTGGGACTTGTTAGTCTTGACTTGGGACTTGACTAGGGACTTGACTTGGGACTTGTCAGTCTTGACTTGGGACTTGACTAGGGACTTGACTAGGTACTTGACTAGGAACTTGACTTGGGACTTGTACGTTTTGACTTGGGACTTGACTGGGGACTTGTCTTGGGACTTGTTAGTCTTGACTTGGGACTTGACTAGGGACTTGACTTGGGACTTGTCAGTCTTGACTTGGGACTTGACTAGGGACTTGACTAGGTACTTGACTAGGAACTTGACTTGGGACTTGTACGTTTTGACTTGGGACTTGACTGGGGACTTGTCTTGGGACTTGTTAGTCTTGACTTGGGACTTGACTAGGGACTTGACTTGGGACTTGTCAGTCTTGACTTGGGACTTGACTAGGGACTTGACTAGGTACTTGACTAGGAACTTGACTTGGGACTTGTACGTTTTGACTTGGGACTTGACTGGGGACTTGTCTTGGGACTTGTTAGTCTTGACTTGGGACTTGACTAGGGACTTGACTTGGGACTTGTCAGTCTTGACTTGGGACTTGACTAGGGACTTGACTAGGTACTTGACTAGGAACTTGACTTGGGACTTGTACGTTTTGACTTGGGACTTGACTGGGGACTTGTCTTGGGACTTGTTAGTCTTGACTTGGGACTTGACTAGGGACTTGACTTGGGACTTGTCAGTCTTGACTTGGGACTTGACTAGGGACTTGACTAGGTACTTGACTAGGAACTTGACTTGGGACTTGTACGTTTTGACTTGGGACTTGACTGGGGACTTGTCTTGGGACTTGTTAGTCTTGACTTGGGACTTGACTAGGGACTTGACTTGGGACTTGTCAGTCTTGACTTGGGACTTGACTTGGGACTTGACTAGGGACTTGACTAGGGACTTGACAAGGGACTTGACTTGGGACTTGACTCTGGACTTGCTAGTCTAGACTTGGGACTTGACTAGGGACTTGTCAGTCTAGAATTCGGACTTGACTATGAATTTGTCAGCCTTGACTTGGGCCTTGAGTGTAAAGACTTGAGACTTACTTGAGACTTGCAAAACAATGACTTGGTCCCACCTCTGCATGAGGTTACTGTACATGACAGTTCTTCTGTTGTCAGCTGCTTCCAGTGTTCAGAAGATGTTTGATCCGTAACCTAATAGTGGTGAAGAGTCAAACTGAAATTCAGCAAGATGCTTTAATGGAGGGCTCGTGTTTCAGCCGAGTACTGAGGTGGTAATGCAGGAGTCCCTCTGGCACTTGCATCCATTTACTGAGCAAAAATGAAGTACAGCTTGGCTATTTATTCAGATTAAGTTCATCTCAAGGGGAATTTGTTGTATCATGCAAGTAGTAATCCACTGAGCAGTTGATTAAGAGACCAGTTTGTGCACCAATTTGAGAGGTTCTACTTCATTTTTTTGACATTTCTCTGGTCCTGATTGCGTGTAGATTTGAGGCCCTGAACAGGGAGCACCATCGGTATGACATCTTATTTGAGTTTTGATTCATCATATAAGGTTCGAGGAGTTTTAAGGACCCTCCAGAAGCTATAACCTACAGCTAAGATGTCCGACGATGAAGGCCCCAGTGGTGTCGTAAACATTTACCGTCTCGTCGGCTCTGTGATTGATCACACTCACTGGGAGGGAGACGCTACCGAGCAGGTACAGACCAATGATGTCTTCCTGCTGATGTGCCCCAGCTGCCAAGATCGACATCAAATAGCAACTCCCCTGAAAGATGTGTTACAGTTGAAGGGATCCGGAGAGACATATTTTTGGATAATTGATTAATCGTTTAAGTAATTTTTCAAGCAAAAATCTCAAATATTGTCTTGTTTCAGCCTCTCGATTGTGAGGATTTGCTGCTTTTCTTTATCTTACGTGGCTTTTTTAAAGGTCAGTTTTTGACCTTTTATCCCATCCCTTTCTCTTTAAAACAATGCAGTCTTGAAGCCACAACTTCCAGTTCACCACTGACTCTACTGTGAGACTGTCTCACTCCTTCTCCCCTATCCGTTTTCCTCCCTAATGGTTTACCCCGTGTGCTCCAGTCTCTCCCAAATCGACCCCTGGCCCCCCGGCCTCCTCTCCACCTTGATTCACTCCACTCTGATCCAGCAGGTGTAAGCAGAAGCTGCACTTAGCTGGCCCTTTTTCTATCAGAGGAGAAATTGATTTGTTTTTTATTCATAGGTTTAGCCTCTCCTGGCCACTTTGATCTGGCGCAGAGAGCCTCGGGACCGAGGAGGACAGTTGCATCAGCAGTCGGGCCACTTGTCCGTTTTTTTTTTTTTTTTTTGAGTGTTGGGGATGGGAGCGCTGAAAGAAAGATGAAAGGCAGTAAGTGGGGTGTCTCTGGAGGACGGCCCAGGTGAGATGAGAGGGTGGAGAGGTGTGTTTGCTCCGTCCACTCTGTCTGGCTTTAATCTAAAGTTGGTGTGTTTGTGTATCGGCACTGTGTCCTGCCTGTGACTATTGATCTGTGTAGAGCTTGGCTGATTGTGCTCATTATCGATGGTATTGATTGCTTTTTCGCTATTGTTCTCAGTCACGTGGAATGGATTATTATGTGATTGCAGGCTATATACAGAGCTTACCCATGGGACACTTAGATTCATAGCGTACTGATGGAGGTGGGGCTTTTAAAATGCGATATAAACAGCAGCGGCAGAGAGTTATTGCAGCAGTTACAGGATGCAGCAACAGTAGCAAAAGAGTGCACAGCAGGGCACTGACGGCATATAGCAAAGGTTGCACTGTATGTTGCAATGAGAAGAAGAATATGTCATGTGTCAAGCTGAATCAGCTCATAAACTTTGCTTCATTATTTAGTGATTTTTAAATTTATAAAATTGCAGAATATAACGAAAATTGTACCTGATCCAAAGGTGACGCCTTCTTATTTCTTATTTTATTCACCCAAAACAGGTTCTAATTAAAATGTTATAAAACACAGAAAAGCAGCACATTTTCATTTAAGGGATGGGAGGATATAGGATTTCATCATGGATCGCGATAAAAAACACACAATAATTGATCGTTGTGAATTTCCATTATCTGTATAATCACGAGTATTCTCATGAGTGACTTAAAAAGCTGTCTAGCTGCTTGCTATCATCGTAGAGTAGTGAAAAATAGAGCCTGATTTACAATGTTGTTATTATTTATTTATTTGTATTCTTTATTTATGCAGGAGGACTTTATGATTCATAATAACCTTACTTAAGATTGTTTGTTTTTCACTAAAAATGATGTTCTCTAAAATAAGATGTGCCTGATCTGTTTGTTAACTAAATGTAAGGTTAAGTGATCGCAGTATGCTTTAGTGCCATTTTAACAGTTTAAGCATATTTTGATGTTTATTGGGATAATACCGCAATTATTTTGGCCAGGATAATCATGACATGAAATTTTCATATCGTTCCGAGTCTACTTCATATTTGAGAAGTTGGACCCAGGAAATTTTGGTCATTTTAACTTAATAAATGACTTAAACTTTTACTTGGTTATCATTTTTTTTGCAACAATAGTACATACTGTATTTGTCCTACGTATCCCTTAAATTTTTTGTCACTTATTTTATTTCTTATTTTATCCTGATGATGTAGACGAGGGAATAGTGCATTTTTTATATATTTTTTTTTATTCTTTCAAATGTTTTTAATTTTTTTAATTTTATATTTTTTTAATTTTTAATTTTCTTTAATAATTATTTATTTTTATAATTTTGTAATATATATATATTTGTAATTATTTATATATATATATATATTATTTTTTTGCTGATTTATTGGTTTTCTTTTGCTGTTTTTGTAAACTGCTTACATGGGCCTCGGCAGTTAAATGTCTCATTGTATGTTATCATACTTTATGATGTGTAAAATAAGCATTTTTGTTTCTCCTCTCCTCCTTTGTCCTGGAAAAAAAAGCCACCTTTTTTCTATTTTTACATTTGCGTTGTCATCTCTTTGTGTCAGCCTCTTTCATTCTCACATCTCTATTGTCTCTGTTGATGTGTCCCTCGATCTTCATGTCTCTCTTGTTTCTTCATTGTCTGACTGCTTTCTTGTTTCCTCTCTGTATTCATCTCCACATCTCCTCTTCGTATTTGTCATTTTCCTCCCTGTCTCTTTCTCCTCTTTTCTGTCTGCTCCTCTGTGTCAGTCTGTCTTTGCCTTTTTCCCTGCGTGTCATTCATTCACAGAATATTCTCTATCTCTGTATTTTTTCCTTTGTTTTCTGTCTGAATCCCTCCAGGCAGCCCCTGCATGTCTGTTTCAGTGGTTTGCTTTCTGTCTCTAAAGCCCTGGAGATGAAATATTGAACAGACTGACCCTTTGGCTGCACAGCTGCTGTTTTATGTCTTTTCTCTGATTCCATTTCACTTCTTTAAGTGCTTCTGGTCTTTTATGTATCTCTGAGTGTGGACCTTGTGTGTATTTTTGTGCGTGAAGCGGTAGGAAACTTGTGGCTGATTGTTTCTTCACAAATCGAAGACATCAAGCATCATTTTGTGTTTGCGCGCGCTGACGTAAGTGACGGCTTCAGTCGGAAAAAAGGGCAAACCGTTTTCAGTCCCATCGGGGGCATAATTGAATCTTTTTTTTAACAGCTTGTCATCAGAAACAAACACTAAGCTGCACTAAAGGCCTCTTCTGGTGTCACTTTTCATTTTATTTCTGCTGTAGTTGATGGTCCGCTGGAGAGTCAGAGAGGGAAGATGAAGCAGAAAGGGGATGACACATGCTGCTGCTTTTACATTGTTTTCGTGCAGTTGCAATAATGTGCAGCAACTTCCCAGTGAAGCTCTTTTCATGCGTCATCGATCAAAAATAAACACAAGAAATTTAGAGCTTGTCATCAAAACCATGCATCGTTTTAGAGGTTTGTTTCTGTTGTCTTTTGAACTGAAGGATACCTTTTGACAGCTTCTCATCCATTTTGCAGTTTCCCAGAGGAATAAATGTTCATCACAAGGAATTATATAAGTAGGGAAATAAGGAGCACAAACATCTGAGTGTAAGGAAGTTAAGCTCTTTGTTTTCAGCTTGTTAACTGTCCACGCTTGACCAAACTCTGGTAGCTGACTAGAGCTGCACAATTTGAAATTGTATCGAAAATCACACCATAATCATTTTACTATCTTTATCAATGAAAACAAGAGTAATGATGTCAAAATGTGCATTCTCTCTAATATCCCAAATCATATCGCAACTGCAATATCCACTGATGACTTCAACCTTGGGCGGAGCACCGTGATGTTTTCTAATAAGTCGTCTTTTTGTGTTTTGTCTCCAGGCTGTTCAACCTGACTCTGAAGAAGCTGATCATGCTGAAGGAGCTGGATAAAGACCTCACCTCCGTGGTCATCGCCGTCAAACTGCAGGTACGACATATCTCTATAGTCGGACAATGAAATGGACAGAACGGCAGCAACAGTGGGGAAATAGCTGCTGAAATAGATTTGGTTTCATTCATAAAAGCATACTTCTGTACATGGACATACAATCCAATATAACGTGAAATGATCCAATAATGAAACAGAAAGAAAACTGACTTATTTAGGTAAACTTAAAACTATGCCGGATACCCCAGTTTCTCCCTATTTAGGATATTTAATCATGTAGACCACAGCATACAGTATTATATACCGGTAGTTTAACCAATAGAACTGTTTAGATTTATTTATTTATGTCTTTAGTTTTTGTTTATCTCTTATACTTGTATCTATGTTTGTTCTATACCAATTACTTTCATTATTTCTATATTTATCACTATTAGTTTTTGTTAATCTGTATTTAGGGCAGGGCCCGAATAAGGAATAGTTTAGGAGCTCGGTTTCTCTTCACATGCCACTCCAAATGTTAAAAGGGTTTTTGGGTATATATACGCCTATTATGTTTGCATATTGTATTTTTCTTTTTTTTATTGTTTTGACACTGGGTACGGCTACAGTAAATGTGACATTGTTTATATTTTTTCTTTTTTCTTTCTGCTCCAAGGTGAGTGTAGTCCATGTTTATGCAGGTGGGACGGGTAGTGGACATGTTGTTTGTTGTGTATATATATATTAAAAAAAAAAAAGGAGGTATTATTTTAAGTGCATGTTCAACATTTCCAAATAAAAACATTTGTATTAAAAAAACCCAAAGAAGCTTAAAAGTTGCATTAAATTTACACATCCAAATCCCAGTGAACCTAGAAATGGTAATAAAAGTAAAGAATCATCATTATCATCATCGCAGCAACAATGTTAAAATATTACAAGCCAAAAAACAACCAAAAATAACGAAGTATGTAATTTATGATTTTTACTGAATTAATGCCTGATTAAACTTTCCTGAAAATAAATAAAGCCTCATTGGTGACGTAGTCAACAGCTTTTCAAGCTTCGATTCAATTCGGCAATTATTTCTTTGGCTCTAATCAGCAGAATTGTATTTTAGGACTAAAAGAATTTCCCTTTCTTTAAGTGAGCCAAACCAGTAGACCAGCAGATGTTGAAATGCTGCTGAATAAACCACCAAATGAGCATATTTGGTGAGCAAGTTTCTTTTTCTGTAGGATTCGTCTATTATTTTGTCGAGTCAGGTTATTGGATCTGGACTCACTTCCTCCTCTTTGTTTACAGCCAAAATACTTCTGCAACTCCTCCACAGTTGTGTTCTCTAAATGACCTTTTTTTCTCATTCCTGAGGGGAGCAGTTCATGTTTCTTAGTATTAAAAGTCTAGTATTCAATTTAACACCTTTCTGACTGCAGAGGTAGCCAAGTTGGTAAAAGTTAACGTAGATATTGTCAGATTTGGTCTGCTGATGTTCCACAAAATACAGTTCAGATGGGAAAATAAGAGTTTATCACTGTTTACTTCATCTGTATTTGGTGTATTCCTTTAATTCTTCACCTCTGCTGCTCCATTGCACTCTTCGTGTGCTCTCCATCATCTCCATCTTGTCCATAATTGAAGAAAAACAACAAATTCCTGATACAATTTAACACTCCCGGTTTCTGCTCGTCTCCATCATCTCCATCTTGTTTTTCTATCTCAGTCAACCAATAATTTCTCTGCTGTTTCTGTACCATTTTAATTCTTCTTCCACGCTGCTCAATCTTCCCTCTCTACCCCCTCCTATCAGTCAGTTTCCTCTTCTTCACCTCCCTCTGTCTCGACCTCCTTTTCCTCCCACGCTCCTCTCGCTGCATGTGGTTGATGAGGGTTCATTGTTTTGACTCTGCTGGAGTTAGCCGGGGGAGGCTAACTGTAATCGTTCCATCTTCTCCCCAGCTCTCATGACGTTCTCTCTCTCTTTTGTCTCTCGTCTTTTGTGTCGCCTACTCAGGGCTCCAAGCGGATCCTTCGCTCCAACGAGATCCTGCTGTCCTCAGCGGGACTGACAGAGACCGACCTGCAGCTCACCTTCTCCCTGCAGGTAAACACAAACAAAAGGTTCAGTGGGGTCAGCTGCCTGTCAGTCAACCGCAAACTTTGTTCTTGTACTTTTAGATAAGAAATAAAGAAATGAATATCTTCCTTATGAATAGTTGTACTCACATTAACAAAAATGCATTCACTCAAATGCACTTAAATTCTTAAAGGTCCCATATTGTAAAAGGGAGATTTTCATGTCTTTTATGTTATAAAGCAGATTTAAGTGCTACATAAATACTGTAAAACTATCAAAACACTCAATATACGGAGAAATACACACAGCCCGTATTCAGAAATTGCGCGTTTGAAACAAGCCGTTAGGATTTCTGCCCATATGTGATGTCACAAATATACAATTTTTAGACCATTACACGGTTTTAAACATAAACATTCTAAATGTGTCCCAGTTTATTTCCTGTTGCAGTGGATGTAAATAACATCAGCTGACAGGAAGTAAACATGGACTCAAACTGTTGCCTAGCAACGCAATTCTGTTGCAATTCCTTTGAAATGCACTAAAACGGAGCGTTTCAGACAGAGGGTAAATACAGGTATATTCAGGCAGACAGTACGAGGAAAATAAAGTGTTTTTTTTAACATTACAGCATGTAAACACGTTCTAGTAGAAACACAAAACACAAGTATGAACCTGAAAATGAGCACGATATGGGACCTTTAACTCCAAAGGTGGAAATGTTACGAGAGGTAAATGATCCAAAGTTAGCATCTTTGATGTCAAGCTGGACTATTTAAGAAGGTGTAATATTTACAATGTTCATCATCTTCTTAACATGTTAGCATAATGCTAATAAGCACTAAACACAAAGTCATTAGTTTTTGTAAAATGTTGATGCAATTTCTTGCAAAAGAACAAAGAAAATTGAAATGTAAATTTTTTGGCTAACTCCTTTAATAGTGTGTTTATCCAAAATCAGCATCTATTAATTAGCTTTTCTGTGTTACTATGTGTATCAAACATCAGAACCCTGCATGCATCAACACTCATCCAGCGTTTTACATTCACTACCTCTGTGCATTCAGGTCGAGCACGGTTAATGTAACTCCCAGCGGGGTTTCTCCTGCTCTAAATCATCCTTTCCTATTTCCACGTTTCTAAATG
The DNA here is from genome assembly GCA_916700685.1 of Adelosebastes latens. Classification (NCBI taxonomy): domain Eukaryota; kingdom Metazoa; phylum Chordata; class Actinopteri; order Perciformes; family Sebastidae; genus Adelosebastes; species Adelosebastes latens. Next base: position 8,740 of record CAKAKR010036762.1, read on the forward strand.
CTGCTAAAAGGTCAGGGAGTTTCTCTCTCTGGATCTCAGCGTGTGCAGCGAGACAGGCATTATACATTATACATTTAACTTTGTACAGCAGCAGCACTGCAGAGAGGAGGCCTATTAAAGCCGAGCGGCGGACTGATTTCACGGCTTTGAACATTGTCACAGGCGTCGGTTGTGTTCCATTTATAGTGCAGCCGGTGAGATACGTAATGACGGGTTATGTCATAGCGAGGATGTGACTAAGTGGTTCGACACTGCAGGACGCCGGAGACAGGTCAGCGGGTGTGACCGACTTATGCAACGATCAGCCTGATTATCACGACCTGGGGGAACAAATGTCACCCGTCTGAACCCGTCTAGCGAGTCGCCCACCTGTCAGCTGTTCTGTGCATGTGTTCGCTTACTGTATGTGTATGTATTTATGTGTATTTGTACCCGCAGTACCCGCACTTCCTGAAGAGGGACGCCAACAAGCTTCAGATCATGCTGCAGCGACGGAAGCGATACAAGAACCGAACCATCCTGGGCTACAAGACCCTGGCCCTGGGACTCATCAACATGGCCGAGGTATCACAGCTCCACTCAACTCTCAAACACTGAAATGCAACATGTCACTGTTCAAGGCCTCACAGAAGTGATTTTGTGATGGTGTTTACATGTACTTTTTTTCCCCGTTAGATTTGTTAGTATCCAACATTTCTGCATTCATCACATTTAAACCAAAAACAATTAATAGCATTTTGACAGCAAGTCAGTTTTTCCAGTCGAGGAAAAGGTACAGTTGTACTGAAAGGTAAAATAATGTATCTAGTAGCTGCTTTGTTATTATTAGTTTATTATAGGGTAATCGATTAAAATATTTAATCGCGTGATTGTCCATAGTTAATCACGATTAATCACAAATTAATCGCACAATTTTTATCTGTTCAAAATGTACCTAAAAGGGAGATTTGTCAAGTATTTAATACTCTTATCAACATGGGAGTGGGCAAATATCCTGCTTTATACGAATGTATGTATATATTTACTATTGGAAATCAATTAACAACACAAAACAATGTCAAATATTGTCCAGAAACCCTCACAGGTACTGCATTTAGCATAAAAAATATGCTCAAATCATAACATGGCAAACTGCAGCCCAACAGGCAACAACAGCTGTCAGTGTGTCAGTGTGCTGACTTGACTATGACTTGCCCCAAACTGCATGTGATTATCATAAAGTGGGTATTTCTGTAAAGGGGAGACTCGTGGGTACCCATAGAACCCATTTTCATTCACATATCTGGAGGTCAGAGGTCAAGGGACCCCTTTGAAAATGGCGCGTTATTTAACCTCCTTTGCGACAACTTAGTATGACATGGTTTGTAACAGTGGATTCTTTAGGTTTTCTAGTTTCTTATGATGCCAGTATCTTCGCTCTAGCTTTAAAACTGAGTCCTCTGTAACCCCCGAAATATCGATTGCGTTAAAGAAATTAGTGGCGTTAAAACGATTTTGCATTAACGCGTTATTAGCATGTTAACATTGACCTGTTATTACTGATAATCAATTAAATATTCAGTCTAGGGCTACAACTCACAATTATTTTCATTGTCGATTAATCTGTTGATTATTTTCCCATTTAATTGATTAGTTGTTTGGTCTATAAAATGTCAGAAAATGTTGATCAGTGTTTCCTAAAGCCCAAGGTGACGTCCTCAAATTTTTCGTTTTATCCTCAACTCAAAGAAATTCAGTTAACTGTCATAGAGGAGTAAAGAAACCAGAAAATATTCACATTTAAGAAGCTGCAATCAGAGAATTTTGACTTTTTTCTTTAAAAAATTACTCAAACCGAATAATTCTATTTCAAAATAGTTGGTCATTCATTTGATAGTTGACAACTAATCAATTAATCATTGCAGCTCTAATTCAGTCGATTTAGTAATCGATTAATCGTCTAAACTGTTTTTCTGGACTAACTGTCCTTTTTTCAAGTTGACCTCATTGACCGTAAAGTACGATAAACAGTGTCGTATTGCAGCTGCAGACAAAACTATTAGATTTATAGGGACACTAAGAAAATGGATTTGCTGCTGTAAAAAAGTCCTTGTATTTAATTTAATTAAAGTGTAAAGCAACAAAAAAACTGAACCAGTTAATTTGCACACTGTTGCAGGATAGGCGGAGGAAAGGCTCTTCTTTACAGCTGCTCGCCACATTGTTGTGTACTCTCAGCACCTCCACAGCAGCAGATGGAGGTTAAGCTGCATGTTTGAAAGCAGCTGCGAGTTGTCGAGTCAGCGGATTCTCGTCCTCTTCTGCCACACAAGCGTCCCAGCTGATCTGAGCTGTTGACCCAACAAACTACCGGTCACGGGCTCATTTCCCTAAACAGGCCGCCTCTGCCTTCTGCTTCAGCGTCATGGCAAACTGATTTCTAACCTAATATCAGCCAGAATATAATGAAAGGTCTCCTCTCATGCAGATCTATTCTTCCATATTGCTCTTTTTATTCACAGCTCTGCCTCTGAAAACATATTTACTGCTAACCTTCATTTAACCTTCACCCAAACTCAATTCAAGCAAGTGCACTTTAAAGTAAAACTCTGATTTCGATCTTTGGCCTCGCGTTCTTTTTCTCGGCCGCCGTAAAATGTCGCCATAAATGTCGCCATAAATCAAACTCCCAATAAAGTTTAAGCCTCCTCGCAATATGAGACCGTTATAAAAAGGGCTGTGATTTACGGTGTCTGTACTCGTGGGCGCACATGTGGATGTTCCATCGGACTTTATGAATATCAGGTGGCTCTCGAAAGACCTTGAACAAACTGGTTCACAACAAAACAGACAGAAAAGGACATAAAATACAGACTTGATGAAGAAGTGTGAAGAAAAGAGTCTTTTATCAGGAGCAAATGAAACAAAATACAACAGAATAAGCTGAATAGAGAAACAGTTCTTGTGAACTCTGAGTCAAACTGCTCAGAAAAGGCTTTTTTTAATCTAAAATAGTGCGTTGCTCAAGTCTTTGGCCTGCTGGCTATGCGAGGTTGCCCCTGCATGTAAAATAAAGTCAAATTTTATTCATGAAGCTCTTTCAGCAGACAGGTTGTGCTTTGCAGAGGGCAAAGGCCACAAATGCAGACTAACACGCATGATTCAGGTTCAATCTCATTTCCTTCGCAGGCACAAGTAAAAGTCTGAACTCTGCCCAGAGCTGTGTGTGTGTCATAAGAATAGCATGCTATAGGGGACACACTCATTCATTCATGCAGTCCTATCAGAAGTCACAAGATATGTCATTTTGACGGTGCTGCTTTAACATGACAGTAGTTTCCACTGACTCATTCGTGAGGATGAACTGCTGAACCAGGAATGCTTTGCCTATGAACCTGCGCTCTTACAGAGTAAAACATTGTAAAAGCCACAAGAGGTAATCACAGAACAATTCCATGTTTAATTTACCCTCATATCCCATGATTCTCTTGAGTCGGTCACTTTAAAGACATCGTCATGTTTATCTGCGACTTACTAAAATGCAGCTGGATTTAAGGGTAGAGCTGCAACCAACAATTATTTTCATTATCAATTAATCTGCCGATAATTTCTTGATTAATCGTTTAAAGGTACAGTGTGTAGGATTTGGCGGCATCTAGTGGTGTGGTTGCAGATTGCAACTAGCTGAGTACTCCTCCGCTCACTCCTCCCTTTCCAAGACTGTGGTAACGTGAGCCGCCCAGTGCAAAACGGTGGTAACGCCATTCTCCTCTCTCAGAGGCCATCCTTACCGTAATAACACTACTTTAGGAGCAACGGAAGTCAGACGGCGGCTGGCGGTACCACGGTTTTGCACTCAGCGCCTCACGTTACCACGGTTTCATAAGCGTGTCGGAGAACTACGGTGGCCTTCAGGTAATGTAAAAACGCGAAAGGCTCTCTCTAGAGCATACTTGTATTTTGGGTTTCTACTAGAATACGTAGAACATTACATTACATGATTTAATGTTCAAAAAATGCGTAACCCTTTGCTTTCACCTTCTGTCTGAAACGCTCTGTTTGAGCTCCACAAATATATTATGCAAATGTGTTACTTGGTGTCATCACCACGTTACGGACTTCAATCAAGGCATTTCAGACAGTTCAGGAGCAGTGTTTCTCCCTTTGGCGTTGACTTTGGGCTTTGTAACTTTGCCGACCTTTTACATGCACAAAAAAACTATATAACACACTAAAGGAAGGGAAAAAAGCACAAAAGCATAATAAGTCCTCTTTAAAGTCAAGAAAAGGAAATAGGGTGCAAACTGCACACTAAAGTGTCACTTTAAAATTTGCAAAGTTTCCGGTTTTATTGAAGTCACTAGTTAAGGGAGGTTGTAAAAAAATGACTGGGAGCACTTTTATGTGCGCCTTGAAGTCACCACTAAAGAAGTAAATGTGAGTGTGATCACATAAAAATGACGGGTTCTAAAATGTTTTTTTCATTTATGGTTCATGTGCTTTTATGATGCTGAAGTCATCTTTAATTTTACTGAGACTTTTAAGGATAACTGTGTTGTAACTGCAGTTTTTTTTGCCAACAACACCCATAAAGATCTTAAGTAGCCAGAAACTTTTGCTGCACCGTTTCCTCGGAAACACATTAAAAAACTGCTTATATACAGTATATATACATATATACAGCCGACAGTGTATGCAGCCTTTGCAGTTGCTCCTGCTCGTTATTTTTTCAAACTTTTAGCTTTGTTCGATTTGTTTCATAGTAAATTATTTAAGCTGTGCCCTCTCTAAACATGCTTGTAGAGAGACTTTTGGTCTGTTTGTTCACTGTGGAGTTACTCCTTTCATTCCACTTTTCAGCATTTTGTATTTACTTACGTATAAGCATTCTGTATTTACTTAACTGCACTGTGGTTATTTGTTATATATTGCACGTCTTAATGCAAATATTTATACATATTTCTTATATTCCCATTTTTAATTCTCAATATATGTCTTTACATATATTGTACCTAAATTATACTGTAGCATTATGTACATAATTTACATGTTACATACACCTTTATTTATATTTTCTGGCATTTATTTATGTTTATGCAATAGCAAATGTAAATGCCCCAATTTCCTCCTATGGAGCAATAAGGTATTTCTGATTCTGATTATATATATATTATATAAGCAATTTTCAACACTATTTTTAATTATGCAACATTCCGTCTATCTAGCATTTTCTCTGCCTCAAATTGAATTTTGCTTCCTCACTGCCGCCCAGAACACGTAATGCTGTGCTGTAATGGAAAATGAAAAAAAGTCACATTTAAGCGCTGTTATTATCTGCGTGATGGAAGTTTTTAGAAAGAATTCACTGCATGTTTTTGCGCATAATGCATTTCATTATTCAACGCAGCAGTTTGACTCTGTGGGCTCTTTTTTAATGGATTTTTAAAAGCAGTGCCAGAGTTTCAGAAGATGAACCTGAAGAGGATTTCAGGCTTTTCATGGTGAAAACTGGCACTTACACCAGTGTTCCTCATTGAATATGTGCATCTTTGGGATTTTTGCCTCATCAGATTTGCATAATTGTCTTTCTGACTGGAAAATGGTTCAAATTAGCAGCTGCAAGCTGGAAGCTACCGACAGCATTTGAAGCATCTGAAGCAGGTTAGCTGAACCTGAGCCAAGCGAGTGGATGTACGGCAGTAATGTCTATCTTTAATGTGCGGCTCAGGCTGTCTCCATAATAAGCTGCTCAGACTTCATTAACTCTCTGAGTGTGACCAGACTGCTGAGAGAGGCTGGATGTCACTCAGTGAGACGCACAAACACTCACGCAGGAGACGTGATGCTGCACAGAAATTCTAATGTTTTCTGTGTCGGTGACAGCTTCTGGTTTCTTTTAATCCTTGACTGCTATTTTTGTTTATCTTCTTCAGCCTTGTTTTTTGTCCTCGTTCCTTTATCATCCTCTTCTCAACATCTGCTTCACGTCTCTCCTCATTTCTTTTCTCTCCGTCTAACCTGTCTCTCTGTATTTCTCTCTATCTACAGAGCATTTATTTCTGTCCCTCGTCCTCTAATGCCGTTTAAATCATGTCCTGTGTTTATCCCTGCTGTGTCTATACGAAGACTATCTCTTTTTTTGGAATATTTCTGGTAGAAGTTTATGCATCTGACTTTTTTATCTTCAATAATTGTCTTGTTTCCATTTGCATGCAAATATTTTAGCATTCAGATGCATCTCATTTAAAGGGATAGTTCAAGTGGTTTGAAGTTGTGTTGTATGATGTACTTATTCATAGTCAACACACTGACTATGGATAAGTACCTCATACGAACTATCTCTTTATGTAAAAACATTAGTTAATTCAAACCAACTTTCAGAGTTAGGGAAAAATTAAGAAACCTGTATAAACCTGTACGAACAAATCTCCTGAAAGCACCACTTTGACAAAAACATTTTAATATTTCACTTCGTGCTGCCCCCAATTTGCTATTTTTAAATGTTGAAAAGCATCATGGGAAGAACACGGCATCATCTCGTGTGCTTTTTTCTAAAAGTTGAATGGATAAAACAGAGAATGCAGCTTGCTCCAACGTTATCTGTCTCCTCTGCGTCCAGGTGATGCAGCACCCCAGCGAGGGCGCCCAGGTCCTGGGGCTCCACAGCCAGCTGAAGGACGCCTCGGTGCCCGTCGCTGAGATCAGAGTCTACTCCCTGTCCAGCCAGCCCATCGACCACGAGGGACCCAAAGCGAAGATGTCTGGTAAGCACATCATTTTACCACATCTGTCTGTCTCTCTCTCTCTGTCTGTCCTCCTCTCCTCTAACGTCCTCTGTCTCTCCAGATCGCTCTCCGGACATCGACAACTACTCTGAGGAGGAGGAAGAGAGCTACTCGTCGGAACAGGAAGGCAGCGACGACCCCATTCATGGACAGGTGAGTTTCGAGAAGCAAAAACAATGTGGTTACATTTGTCCTTAATATGTCCTGTGATGTACGGCTTTACATAGCTCCGTGCTACAATTTGTTGAGTCCTCTGCAGTTTTCAACAGTAATTTGTATGCCTCTGCGCCGGCGACAGCCGTGGCCAGAGAAAGGCCGCTACCACGGCGTTGTCCGGTCTGGGAGTTGTCCGTGTTTTTGTCTTACAACTTTAACCCTTTCACAGTGTGTTTTCTGTTCGTAAAAGTTAATTATAACCTTTTTGGTTGCCTAAAAATGTCTTATTCAGCGTTCGGTTGTACTTAGCTCCATCCTGTCGTGTCACTTCTGGTTCATATTCCGTACATACATCCAGTCCATTCTTGTGAACGCCTGAGATGTACATAAACGTCCACTTGGACTCAAGGATGAACTGATTAGAATTTGATGGTCAAAGGTCAAAGGTCACGGTCACTGTGACATTACGTCTGTTCCATTCTCGTGATATCTCAGGAACGCCTTTAGCAAATTTCTTCAAATTTGGCACAAATGTCCACTTGGACTCAAGGATGAACTGATTGGGGTTGCTGAACTGAAGGTCACTGTGACCTCTCAAAACACGTTCAAGAATTCATGTGCTAATTAATGACAATTTTACACAAATGTCTAATTGGGTAAAAATGATAAAGTGAAGACATTTTGGACAGACATGAATGTAAACTGCACCTTGAATAGTTGGTGGAGGCATACAACCGTGAGGCAGTAATTCTAGTTTGTTTAAATATCAAGGTCATCTTTTAAAGATGTCTTTGGTATTAGCCTTTTAAGTTATTTAAGCTTTATGACGTATAAAAATGTATAACATCAAGTTATTTTTCTGCTTTTAATGCCCACGATTTCCATCTTAATATTCCAGCATATAATAAAAAAAGTTTTTTGGCAATGTATGTCCACTCTGATTAGTACAGAGCAGGGTTAGTGGTGAAATATAACGCATCCTATCTGCTTTCCATGCTGTTGGTCAGAAACGTCCACCCTAGAACATGTAAATTTTTGTTTTTCTCATTCAAAGTGAGTAGTGTCTTTGTCTTTGGCCACACCACTGCCATCTTTATTCGTCCCTGCTGCAGAGGTTGAATGAGCTGGGGACAAGTTCAAGTTTTCTCTTTTATCGTGTCACCTTCTTTCTCTCGGCTTATGAGTGAGAGAGAGACAGGGTGACGGTGCTCGGGGGATGCGAGAGGAATCGGCAGCACCCATCGGTGCGAGGAGATTGGAGGAGAGCTTGAAAGGAGCAAACAGACAGCGGAGAGAGATAAGAAGGGAGCAACAAGGCTTTGGAGGCCGGATTGAAAAGGCTGAAAGGAGGGATGAGCGGAGGGAGAGGAGGGAAGGAGGGGGAGTTGATGGTAGAGGGGTGAGGGAAGCTGCTGCAGGACCGGAGCAGTGAGACGAGACACAATAAAGGGAAAGAGAGCAAATCGGTCACGGCTGCTTTATAATTAGGATCTTTTTTTTTTGGTGGTTCTGGCCGTGATAACATAGCCACTGAGTTAATTGCTAAGATCTGAGACCATGGCAACAGTCGCTAAAAAACTTAAACTGACTTAAAGGAGGACTTAAAGGAACAGTGTGTAACATTTCGGGGGATGTATTGTCAGAAATGGAATATAATATTATAATTATGTTTAGTTAGTGTATAATTACCTGAAATTAAGAATCGTTGTGTTTTCGTTAGCTTAGAATGAGCCCTTCATATCTACATATGGGGAGGGTCCTCTTCACGGAGTCCGCCATGTTGCTCCGCCATGTGTCTACAGTAGCCCGGAACGGACAAACCAAACACTGGCTCTAGAGAGAGCCGTTTGCATTTTTACGTTACCTGAAGGCCGCCGTAGTTTTCCGACACGCTTGTGAAACTGCGGTAACGTGAGCAGCAGAGTGCAAAACCGTGGTACCGCCAGTCGCCGCCTGACTTCCGTCGCTCCTAATGTAGTGTTATTATGGTAAAGATGGCTTCTGTAAAGGGAGGAGTGAGTGGAGGGGTACTCGGTTGCAATCTGCAACCACACCACTAGATGCCACCAAATCCTACACACTGCACCTTTAAACACAAGCAGTCTGACCTCTTCTGTTTCTTGCCCTGTTTGACTTTGTTTTAGCAATGTCACCATGATCCCAGACCTCAGCAGTACAATGTTATCATAACCGATAGAAACAATGGCCAAAATTTTTAAATTGAAAAATAAGGCTGGTATTTTTCTTTATGTCAAAACTAAGAAGACCCTTTCATAATCCGTATCTCTAAACGCACTGACTTCCTTAACCTGTCTGTTCACCTGGTTTCTACTAGGGCTGCACGATTTTGAAAAAATAT